>JAGKRZ010000446.1:0-18401 GCA_020002355.1 Intubia oerlemansii
GGGGAAAAAAAAAAAAAAAAAAAAAAAAAAAAAAAAAAGCAAATATGTCGCAATGCCTATGAAGACGGACGCCTCCTTGTCACCCACACTTTGTGGTTTCTCCGATCAGATTTACAGCGCACCACTCGCATCTTGCCTTTTGACATTGTACTTATGCTGGATATATAACAGACTTTGCAGTAATGTGCAGTACTGTGCAGGCATGTATGTGCAGAAATGCATACGGGCTGCATTGAAGTGAGAGGGGTCAAGCATGAGCTGCAACATTGAGCACACAAAAAAGGCAAGACGTTACATTCCGGATGCACGCCGCACAAAAAAGGTGCTGCAGGATGTATCAACAGTTGCCAACGGCCAACGTCCAGACGTCGTATATGAGAAGATCTAGGCGTCATGTACCCGAACGCCGTGCAGACCATCTTAAAGAGGAAATCCCGGAAGGGCAACCAACCTGCCACTAAGACATTGTCTGTTGGACTGACAGCTCAGAAATCAGATTCCGCGGCAAGTGCTGCACAGCAGGAGACTAGCTGTACAGCGACTCACCGATGCGACTTGACAGCTGATCGTATGAAGACTGCAACTCTGCTGGTGACAGATGACCGGCATGCCCGGGCTACATGTTGTCTCAGAGGCGCAGGATCTTCGATTCAGGTAAAAATGAGCCGCCCTGAGTGTGTGTATCTTTAGGTCGGTAGGTGCTCAAGCAACGAAAATTGCCCGTTGAAGGTCGAATGCAATTGAAATTTATTCCTGCTGCCTCTTCTGCATGGAATGTCGAGAGGGGGATATCAACAGGCTTTATCCCTTTTAATTTGAAAAACAATAATGGAAAATAAAATACGCAAAAGTACCTAGGTTAAGGCAAAAAAAAATAATAATGACTGAGTTGGGTAAAAATACCACCTTGGTACGGAAATGAAAATGGAATCACAGTGGTAGGTACCTTACAAAAAACTGTGCAATACCTGTAAATCCGCAAAAATAATAATAATAATAATAATAATAATAATAATAATAATAATAATAATAATAATGAGAAATATTTCTTCTCAATTACTCAAGACTTTTTTTTTCTAAAAAAAAAATAAAAAAATAAAAAAAACCATACCTGGGTACCTAGGTAAAACAAAGCAAACTCTCATCACTGTGATGCCAACAACGGTCCAGCCGGGAGCTACAGCCGTCCCACGTCAAACGGCCCCACTTCAAGAGGCTGCTTTCTTTTCCCGACTGCATCTCAGCCAACATACAGCAGCACACGTCGTATCTCGATCGTCTCCTACAGCATACACCCCGTCTTGACGCCCCTGTTACATCGTCCCATTGTATAGTCCTCCGCAAATACTAAAAAAGAAGTAAGTGATAGCAAACAGAAACGACAAACGGAGCTGTACGAGGTACATTTGACCGGCCTACTAAAACGGCCTACCTGTGCGGGCTCTCTTCTCCCTCAATGAAAAAAAGACTAACAAACCCTGGAGAGAGTGCATATCGAGCTCTTGGGCATTACTTGCTTCCGCAAGTGCCATATATAAAGGGCACGAGCAGTCAGTGCGAGACCTAGTCTCGGCCAAGTCAATCATCATATATCATCTCTGCTCAAGTCACCCAACGCCTGTTCTTGTTTTATTCTCTTTTTTTTTCATCTTTGCCTCACAGCTTCTCAAAATACTGTCACTATCACATCTACCCTCACAATCCTCACCACTCAAAACCATCAGCATGGAGGCTATCATTCCCGAGCACATGGACGGCATCTTCTTGTCAGCCAAGGCATCCAAATTGCTCACGGTCAACGGCATGCAGAACCATGGCTGCAGCTGGCTGACATTGCGCTTGACGGCTGACTGGCTGCGGTACTGCTCCGACACGCGCATAAATAACGGCAAGTTTGCTGTGGCCGTTGTCATTTACTCGCTGCAAAACAGCTTTGCCTATTACTCTCGCCAGATGGCCCGCTTTGGCATTGACCTGCAGAGCCTCGAGCAGCGGGGGCATGTGACGGTCATTGACAACCTTCAGCGGCGGCTGATCAGCGAGGCTGCTACAGAGGAGGACGACGATGCTGTTCGGGGCAGCCAGGACGGCCGAAACGAGCAGAACGGCACTCAAGCGGCTTCAAGCACGCCAGCTGCTGAGCCAAGTACACAAGGGCCAGCAAGACCGGTGCAAGCGTCGGCCAGCACCACGACGCCAGACAAGAATTCGCCCTCGCTCACAATACTGGCATCACTGCAGATGCTCAGTGACGCGGCGCAACGGCTCATACCGACACACGAGCGTGTCGTCCTGCTCATGGACGGTCCCGAACACCTCATGCCTCTGCTCTACGACGAGTCAACACGCATCGACAAATGGATGGGGCTCATCGAGGGCGCCACATACGTATGTCTAAAGGCTGCCTTTTACCTTCTTTTTTTTGTCCTCTCATATCCTCCCTTCTTTCTCTCATTCATTTTTTTTCTTTCACTAACGACCAGCAATTCCACCACGCCATCGTCTCCATGATGTTGACGCTGCCCAATGTGCAGGTCCGCAACGACCAGCAGTTCTACGGTGGCATGGATGCCATCAACGCTGTGAGGACCTTTTCCAAGTATTCGGACATGGGAATCTCCCTCAGAAGCCCGGGGTTTTCCAACAACGACTATGATGGCATCGCAGAAGTCGTCTACCGCTCAGAGTACGATCCGCCGCGCGTGGATGAGATGAAAGAGGAAGTGCGGACTGTTACATATCGTTTAAGACCCGACGGCCACACTGTACAAATTGTCAACGCATCCTGAGGAATCAGCCAGAAGGCATTCGCAGAAAAATAAATGGAAAAGCGATGAGAGCGAAAGGAGAAGCCAAAATCACATGGTGCCAATCAAATACACGTGCATGAGGAAACAAAATCAAAACGGAGCGAATATGAATGCATAGATGGTGTGTAGACGTGGTAGGCGATGAAACGGGATATGTTGAAAAGTATGAAAAACGAGTGAGATGTGACACATGAGATAAGAGATTTGCAGCTCAGTGTGAGATGAGATCGCGCAGACATGTGTACTTTGTACTTTGTCCACATTGACGCAATTTGAGCCGCGATGAGTTATTCCGGGATATTGTTCCGCGCTACAATTAATCCGGCAAATCGCCCATTGCCCTATTTCTCTCACGTGTGCGTCAGACCCGCTTTTTTCGTTCTCTTCCCCTCCAGCGACGAATGAGTGGGTCTTTGCGTCCTCACTGACGCTGGTCATTGGTCCAATCCGTCTTCCTACTAGCCCGGTTTTTGTGTGCTGGAAAAAAACTTGGCCCCAGGAAAAAAGAGCAAGCCCCAAACGATTTTTGCTTGCCCTCGCTCTTTTTCTCCTGCGGTATCTCGACTTTCACGACAACAACCACATCGACAACAACGCCCAGCCAGTTTTGTCAAAAGGTGTGTGCCCGCAAAATCTCGACGTCCCGACAAGTTCGACAATTTTCGAAATACTTCTTGTCTCAAAAATCTCCTGTCGAACCTCTGACTGACCAACGTTTCTTTTCCACGCGACAGACAATCATCCAAAATGAGTATGTGATATTCTGCCGACATGAGAGAGGGGAGGAGAAAAGAGAGAAGGAAGGATCGAATCACACGCCACCGCCTCACGCCGTTCGTTGCTCGCCATCCCACTGCATGTCAAAGCCTGCCATCGATTCCAATCGCTTGCGACTGTCGAATGCCACGAACTGTTGCCAACCGTCTCGTCCGATTCTGCCCGCCATACCGTCGATGCAAAATTTTCAGTCCCGCCTGGTTCAATCCATCTCCAACCCGACTCAGCAATTTGTCTGTCATTCTACTTCCGAATACCGAAGATTCATTGAAGGACGACACTGCCCAAGACTCCATCGCTGCATGTGCGCATGGCCGCCGACGCTGCTACACGTGTGGCTGCACTGAGAATGGCCTGAGGGATGGACGACACCATACGCAGCCTCGTCCAACGCAACTGAAGCACGGCCAAGATGTGTATTTTTTGGCACGCGATCATGGACGACTCTCCACGACCAGTGGTCGCATTGACGATATGATGGAACAACTGGTTGTGCTGCATTGCAACGACGGCAACCTTCAAACGAGCGGAAAGGCGTCACGGCATCGATCCTCTGCCTCTCTTACTCTCTCGCGTCTCTCTTGTCTTACCCCCCAGCTACCTCTCGGCCGGTTGATACTAACAGTCCACAGCCAAGGGTACCTCGAGCTTCGGTAAGCGCCACAACAAGACGCACACTCTGTGCCGTCGTTGTGGTCGCCGTTCCATGCACGTCCAGAAGAAGGAGTGCTCCACCTGCGGCTACCCCTCCGCCAAGATCCGCAAGTGTAAGTTTTTGACAATAGCGACATGCTTTTTTGTGTCCCTCTTTTTTTTATCACGGTCACATTCTAACACACCCCAGACAACTGGTCCGAGAAGGCCAAGCGGAGAAAGACCACCGGTACCGGCCGCACCCGGTACCTCGGCACTATTGCCCGGCGGTTCAAGAACGGCTTCCGCGTCGGTGCCGCCCCCGGCCAGCGCGCTTAAGTCTGCAGATTTGCATTGATGGACAATAGGCGTTGATTTCCCCGTCATTTCATTGTTGTTACGTCAAAGTTCCCAAAAGTCTCCAAAAAATTCGTTGCTTTTGGTCCTTTTGATCGCCTCTTTTCATATCTTGGTTGCAAGGAGCGCATGGCGGCAGGGGTGGGTTTTTAGGGAACGGGAAATACAAAGGAAAAAAAAGACAAATGACCAAAAAGACCAAAAGACAACAAAAAAAAGCAAAATGACAATAATGACAAAACACATCCTGGCGTTTTGTGGCGTGGTTATGTTGATTTGCTTTTACTTGAGGGAGTCGTCTTGTCCCGTGTATTCCATGAGATGTATACCCAAGGGCCGGCCTCTGTTCTCCCCTCATGCCTTCCCTCATGTCCCTTCCCTTCTCGACATAAAGAACATGCTTTCAAATGGACAAAGTATAATGATGCATGAGCAATTCAAAAAGAACATAAAAACAGAACCGAACACATTCCAAAATCACTATGAAGATACTGCAGCATGACATGTAATACCGAGAATACAGTTAAAAGTGATGCGTGTATTAGTTGCCAAATAGCACTGAACTGCCTATCATTAAAGAAGCGTACCCAACTGGAAGACATGAAAAGGGTTCGGTAACGCCAAAAGACAAAAACAAATAAAACTGCATGATACATTTGCTCCTCCGCGTGTCGTATTATTAGGTAGATTCCTTTTGCCTCAAAACTTGCGTTTTTCCCCTGTTTCAGTCTTTACCACCTATTCTTTTATGATTGATTTTGCGTCTTCCAACTTCCCATTATCTCCATCATGTTGGGGTGGTGTCGTGCCTTTGCCAGCAAAGGTTGTCATGTCAAACGTCAAATGGAGATATCAGCGGAGACATTATGGGGGATGTCTTTCGAGATATCTCCAACTCGGCCTACCGTCTAGGACGATGGCTTTGTCGTTGACGACAGAACCTCGTTGACAGCCCCCGTGATGACATTGGAGAGGAAGCTTGGGTTCGATGTCGAGGTCCTGATTTGTTAGTCCACGTTTCTTCACATATTCTTTCTCCTCTCATTACAAGCCTACTTACGATGACGATGTGGTCGTCCGGGTCTGGTTGGAGATCGTGGAGCTTGTGGCCGCGGCCGTCGAGGTCGATGCAGCAGCCAGCTGTGTAGATATGGAAGAGAGAGGCAGGCTGGACAGCTCCTGCTGCAGCTTTCCCTTGTCGAGGCTCATGTTGAGATGTGAGAGTGTGGTAACGGGTGAAGGTGCGTAGGACAGTGAGGAAAGTGAAGGGGGTGAAAGAGAGGGTGAGGAGAGAGAAGACGATGAACTGCTGTGTCTGGCCATCTTTTCTTTCTTTTTGAACGATGGAGAAGCCGTCTTCTTTATACGCAATGGGACTCTTGTAGGTTGTTGTGGGTATAGGCAGGTGAGTCTCTCGGACGCTGACTTTTTTTTTCTTGAATATTTCTTCGGCTGCCGTTGGAAAGACAAAATAAGGGGAAAAGACAAAAAAAAAGGAAGGATGCTGGTATGAATGTGACTCGACGGCAACCGTTCCTCTGGAAGCCTGATGATTAGGTTTCCGGTAGATACGATGCCCTGGGGATGGGTCTCTGAGGTTTTGTTTGAAAAAGCACTCGGTGGCTATGATATGATCCGTGTTGCGCGTGTTGTAGGCACGTTACAGATGCAGGATCGGGACCCGTAGGGCAGGCCTCACACAAGTGGAAGAGGCAAATAATTATACTTGGTGGTAAGCAAGATAATTGGTCAGAGTGATGGCAAGGCAAGGAAGATCGGGTGACGGTAGTAAGGGGAGAATGTAAGAGAAGGCAGAATATAATAAAATAAATAGTTTAATAAAAAGAAAAGAAAAGGGATATAAAAACGATCAAGGGAGGGAGGCAACTGGCGTGCGGGACGGGCGGGATCCAAGGCAGAAAATGCCGGTTGGGGAATAACGGCGTCCACGGGACAGACACGGCCGAAACGCAACCGGATGATAGGATGAGAAGAATCGACGGGAAATGAAAGCAAAGTCCGTGGGAATAGATCGTGTCAACCGTTGACGTGTAGGATCGATCTGTAGTTGAAAAAACGTAGGTAAGCAGGGAAAAAGGAAGGTGATATCACGACGGGTGTTTAACGGGAATAGATGTGAGGCAGCGGGTACGAGCAAAGCGGACGGAGAATATGGATGATGGTATGAATATTTCAGGAAAAGAGAATTCTTCGGGCTTGACACACAAAGAGGGAGGACATTGTACTTTATTTATTTCTTCACGACATGGGTACAAAACTAACAACCTTTTCCCATGAGAATGTACGATTTGCTACCCTTGGTGTATCTTGCATCCTGGGCTTGGCAAAAGAAAATAAGCGCAAATCAAGGCCGAAAACGTTTAGACGACACACAAAATACAAATCATACCCTACAGGAAACTAAGCGACCCCCAAAAGGTAGACATAGGTAAGGGGCAAGTAATAAATAAAACGGCACAAAAAAAAAGGTAAAAAAAGCGACGTGAAGAGGCTTGGGGGAGGGGTGCATGGAAAGGTGCAGAAAAAAAGGGAAAAAGGCGGAGGTGATGCGGAGCCTCGTTTTTCGAATCGATTATCGCTGAACCGTGTTTTTTGGATTTTCGCATTCTGTTCGCATTCACGCATGCAGAGACCATGGTCCCGAAGCTCCTGCTTTTTTCAGTTTGGCTTGCTTCTCTTCGTTTCTGCACCGCTCTGCATACGGAGGCTTTTTGCAGGGGGGTTTTGACAGCCATACTTTTTTCAATAGGTAACGAGGAGAAAAGCTAAAACTACCGAGCCGTTACCATCGACGTTCCTTCTCGGCGAAATCCTCGATCCTTTCGTTTACCAAATTTGGGTTCACTTGTCCGTCGCCCTGACCTACATAGCCTGCAGGAGCCTCAAAGCCCGGACCGGGCAGCAGCCTCCTAGGAACACGGGCGGACAACGTAGGTACCCATCTTACATGGGGGAATTTGGACAGTTATACGTCATTGGATATTCTATTGAATGGGGAACTGCATGGGTAGCTGACCGGCCATTGGCTGTCAAACGGCTGTCAAAACTGCTGCCAAGCATTGATGCGAAGCATATTTTGGGTTTCCAACAGGAGAAACAAAAAGCAAGCAAAAAAAGAACCATCCCAGTCAATGATCGTCCCCTTACGTCGTAGAATAGCATAGTGTGTATCTCTTAGTGCACATGTATTTGAAATAATAGAAGTCATGGAACATCTGATTCCTCCGTGCACGCTTTCTCAGGTTACCTTGTACGACGGGGTTTACCGTACCCTACCCAAAGGTGGCCGTGCAACAAAGGTTAAAACCCCAGTTTAAAAAGGCGGCGGCGATAAATGCCGTTTAAACCGTCCGTATAATTCGTATACCTACCATACTGTCCGGGCAACTGGAAACGACGGAGCGGAAGAGAAAGACGGCAAAAAAAAAAGAAAATAAAAGAAAGAAAGAAAGAAAGACAGGAAGCGATCGCCAAACAAAAAGAAAGAGGCTGTGCAAAACCAAAGTGGTTCCTTTGAAAATCTTGACTACTTACGAGTAGGTAGGCAGAGAACGAAGCAAGCGAGCTTCTCACGCGACTTACAAACTTGCATACAGGTATACGGAGCAAAATGCAAATGTCTTCCACCTCGCACTCGGGCTTGAATGCCAACCCCGAGCTGTGATTCGACCGTGATCGACCGAAGGATTGAAAAGAAGCCTATTGTGCCTGGTTACCTAGATTTGACTCAAACGGCGATGGATAATTATTGACGCATAGGTCCACAATGACAATTATAGTCATCTGCCGTTGAAGTTTTCAATCAGATTTTTGGAAAAAAAAATTAAAAAAGAAAGAGTAAGTAAAATCGAAAAAAAAAAAACACTAGGCAGGACGTGCAGCATGCAGATACCGTCCTCCAATAGCATGCCAAGACTGCCTGTCAAGGATATGGCAAAACCACCTACCTAGTCAAGGATAATCTTGAGGCTTAAAAACGCGTCTACCTACCCACCCCGTGCTCGCTCGTAGGAACATGGGACCTATGTTACGTTGATGGAACAGTCGAGTATGTTTCATCTCGCACCGTACTGATGGTGCAGGTGGACAGGCAGGGAATTATTAGGCAGCCCGGGGAGAAAAAAATAGAAATAAATTAAAATTGATAAATCTTGCAGCATCCAGACGCGGCTCCCTCGAGGGGCCTCATCCTACCGCTTGCATCGGGATGCATCTATTTCGTGCTCCTTTGCTCCGATTTTGATTTACGGCCTGCTATTCGTCACCGAGTATCTGGAAATTGTCGTGTGAGGGTTGCAATTCGTCGATGAAGCCTTTTGTTTACTCATAAGGCTGTTTCGTTTGACGAGGCACAGCCGAGGCAGCATGAAAGGCAGACTACGGGTATTGCCGTTTTGGGACAACTGCCGAAGGTCAAGCTGCAAAAGAGTTTTTCACGATGTAGGGTGAAGCCCGTTAAGAGGGGGAATGGAATGCGAAGAAAAGGGGGAAAGCAAAAGAAATGCATTAATACAAAGAAAAAAAATAAAGCAAAGGCTTTTTTTTTTTTTTGGCGACACAAAGAGGGGAACATGACAATTACTTTTGATTTTCTGGAATCCAGCACGACGATGCATAGCCACAACCATCGGAGAATATGCATATTGACCCGGAATACCATCCATCCATGTTTGGGCCGTGCGATAGGTACGAAGTACATGCAGTGTTTCTGGAGCAGTGCTGAATAACACAGCCAAGCATGTGTGGGACCCCTCCATGATCGTCAGTGTGAGATCGTATATCGTACGGACATCTCCGTCGGTAGCTGCTGCGATATTGGAAACCGGTTAAACAAATAAAAATCAAATAAAAATCAAATAAAAATCAAATAAAAATCAAATAAAAATCAAATAAAAATCAAATAAAAATCAAATAAAAATCAAATAAAAATCAAATAAAAATCAAATAAAAATCAAATAAAAATCAGGAAACGATAGACGGGCCGAAGATGAACAGACGAAGAGCACTTGACTACGGCGTAGGGGGCCGTGGGAAAAAGCTGGAAACCCAAATGCGCAGCAAGAGAGAAGAAATAGTGAGAAACAAAAAGACGGAAAATGGAAGACGAAATATTTTAGCACCAAAGAAAGCATACATCCTCTACAATATAAAATGGATGGCAAAGTGGCGCATTATGGGCTACATACTTTCGCATACATACAACCCCGATCGCGGAATGTCCAGATCGAGACGTGCCGCGACCGGGAAACAGTTTCAAGCAAGGTTCAGACTCGATCATATCTCTCGTACTTATGATTATCCGGGACATGGGCCATGGCTTTGAGACAAACTGCAGTTCGCTGCACCAAATGAGGGACCCACTCACCCAATCACAGCGACGGATCCAGGTCATGGCGCGCTGACCATGTGCGCCCCCACTCCCCACTACACCGTTAACGAAATGCGTTAGAGGGTTCTCACGCCATTGGCAGGTGGCGTCTTCCCTCCGCAGGCGTGTCGAGAGCGTGTGATGGGGGGGATGAAGAGTTTTTCTTGTTTTTGAGCTTGGCAAGGGAAGACCCGGAGCAAGTAGGAAAATGTGCACCGGAGGTCAAGGGAAGACGCGGGAGAAAGATTCGGAGAACTCGGCCAGCTGGGCCTGAAGGGATTCAGCTAGTTCAGCAGATTTCTCAGGGCTGTTTTTTGTGCTTATATACAACATGCCGGCAACCAGAGAAACCACTCCGTATGGTCGTCCGGCGGGAGGCGAGAAATAATTACGGAGTACGGGTGCTTGAAAAAAAAATGAAAAGAAAAAGAAAATAAGAAAAGAAAAAATTGTCAGAAATGACACAGGACCCAAAGAAACCAATAGCGGCAAGAGCGTGGTGCACTTTTTTTGCTACGGGACCCCACTCAAGAAAGGGTGCTAGAGCTCCGTAGCCTGACCGGTCCTTGCCTTTTCGGGCCGTAGTAGGCTCTTCCAGTACCACCAGGTGCGGCTGCCGACGCCTAACACCGGTTGTTCTCGCCCTGCTGTCCATTGTTTTCGCTGCGACATTCGCCGGTCGCGTGGTACTTTTTGCGGGTTTTGTTGGGCCTAGACTTCCACGCGTACAACTAAAAGGTGGAAGGTGGCACCCGACAACGGGGGATGTAATAATCGCAAATCAGAGGGGAAAAAAAGACAAAAAGGCAAAAAGTCGCTCGCGCTCCTAACTTTGTTTTGAGTTTTCTTTTTTTTTTCTCTTACAACCGACATCTGTGACAGAAGCGACGCATCGCGACAACCAAGATCGACATTGACTGATTCTGACAGACTTTAATCGAACACCACCGCGCGTCATATTTAACTTTTTACTATCAGCATGGGACAACCGTCGTTCCAGGCGTCCAACGCCGTCATCTACCTGACCTATGGTCTTTTCCTGTGAGACGAATGCGAGGAGTACGAGGCGGAAGAGTGTATCGGGAGCGCCATCTCTAACCTCATCAGTGTCGTTGGTACCGCCATTGCCTGGCACCTTCGCAAGAATGCCACGGGCAACACTGGCATGCTTTCGAGCAACAGAACACAAGCGGGTACTGTCATGATCTTGTCGACTTTGCGCAAGCTTGTGTTTTTTTTTTTGCCCTAAAAAATGTTCCATCTTTCTATTTCGAGCTTTGGCTAACCGAGACTTCGCCTGCCTGCGTTTGACGAGCTACAGCTATTCCGCTTGCGTTGAACTTTATTGCCGCTGGTAAGTGAGAGAAGAGCTGTGCAAAGGCGGCCAGAAATGGCTTCGTCTTTTGCGGCTTTGAAAGAGCGGCGGCAATCAACGGCAGCAATCGCAGCGCAGGCTGGCAGGCCTCCATCCTCATTCGGTACACCTCCCGTGAAACGGAGGTCAGCGACCACACAAACAGACAGACACACACATACCCCAAGGGACATCCTCTCTCTTGGTTTGTGTACAGAGGAAACCACCAGCTTGAGGCAGGACTCCCGTGAAACGGACGTTTGTCCTTCGCTCTGCGCCAGATCTGGGCTTTGATCCCGCTTTCCGGCTGCCTGGAATATGGCAGCCGATGGGCCTTGCGCCTCCTACAACAGCATCAGACCTTTTGTGTCACAGGTTCGTAAGCGTTATTCACTCTCTTGTGCTTCCTGGTCCGGGGACACCAGCTCCCTTGTCTGTTGGTCCTTTTTTTACAAAGGCCCATCGGCAAGGGGGAGGGCCTTCGTTTCCAGGAAGACGCGGCTCGCTACGGGCGCTTCTGTCCATGCGAGGAAACTGTGCGTCGGGAGGAAGACGAGATGGCATAGACTCCGAGGCTACTGTCAACTCTCATCTTCGTGCCTTGTTTCCTCGGTGTGACAAGAGGCTGAGATCGTACCGTAATTACTCGAACAAGATAATGCTTGCGTGGGGAAAGTGCTGCCGCTCTTCCAAATCCCTCTTCGTCATCCTTTCACATCACCATACCCCCCCATCTCTTTTCACCTCGCTCCCCCCTTCCTCCATCCCTCTTCCAAGAGGTGCCCAGCTATTCACCAACTTCCATTCCCCCCATTCTCGAATATGCCACTTCACATTTTCCTGCACCTTCCCCTTTTTGGATCGCTAACTCGGCAGGTCTCGGATCCGGCATCTTGTTCTCGTACCCTGAGCTGGCTGCCATTGCCGGTATTCAGGGTGTGATTGTTTACGCCCTTTCTTCGGCCCTTCCTCTTTTCGCCTTTTCTGCTCTCGGCCCCATCATCCGTCGCAAGTGCCCCGATGGCTTCGTCCTGACCCAGTGGACCGAGCAGCGCTATGGCCTTCCGGCGGCCATCTTCCTGGGCTTCCTGACTCTCGTCACCCTGTTCCTGTACATGGTGTCTGAGCTGTCTGCTATCGGCCAGGTCGTTAATGCGCTCACTGGCCTCAACGGTCTTCCCGTCGTCATTGTCGAGTGTGTCGTCACGACCATCTACACGAGTACGTCTATTTGCTTATACCATGATGATTGAAGAAAAAAAGCGGACAGTTTTTTTTAACGAATCCTCGTAATTTAGCCGTCGGTGGTTTCCACATCTCGTTTGTCACCGACAACATCCAGGGTGCCATGGTCGTTGGCCTGGTTGTCATTGCCACCATTGCTGTCGGCACCAAGACGGAGATTGACCACCAGGCAGTCATCGACTCGGGCCTGCTCAAGGGCAACCTGCTCGGCTGGCAGCTGCTCTACATTCTGCCCATTGCCGTCCTGACCAACGACTTTTTCCTGTCCAACTTTTGGCTGCGCACCTTTGCGTCGCGCAGCGACAAGGACCTGTGGATCGGCATCACCATTGCTGCCACCTTTGTCATGATTGTCCTGACGCTCGTTGGTGTCGGTGGTCTGCTGGCCGTCTGGTCGGGCGCCTACGACCCCAACGCCCCCGACGCCGACCCCAGCGTCTCCTTCTTCCTGCTTCTGGAGCAGCTGCCCAGCTGGGTCGTGGCGATCGTGCTGGTCATGTCGGTCAGTCTCTCGACGGCCTCGTTTGACTCGCTGCAGAGCGCCATGATCTCGTCGGGTTCCAACGACCTGTTCCGCAACAAGCTGCCCATCCGCTACATCCGTATCCTTGTCGTTCTCGTCATCATTCCCGTCGTCGTTCTTGCCCTCAAGGCGCCCAGCATCCTGCAGATCTACCTCATCTCCGACCTTGTCTCGGCCGCTACCATTCCCGTGCTCATCCTTGGTCTCTCGGACCGCCTGCCCCTGTGGAACGGCACCGACGTCATTGCCGGCGGTCTGGGCGGTCTGCTGAGCGTTTTCATCTACGGCACGATCTACTACAAGGACGCCTATGCCGGTGCCCAGCTGCTCCTGCTGGAGCAGGGTCTGTACGAGGGCGACTGGGGTGCCTTTGGCGCCTTTGTCGCTGCTCCCGTCGGTGGTATCCTCTTTGGCATTGCCTCGTTCCTGCTGCGCATGCTGTACCTGTGGGTGCAGGCGCGCAGAAACGGTGTTCCCTTTAAGCCCTACAACCCGCTCGCCCACGTCCAGGGCAAGTCGGCGGAGGCCAACGAAGACAGCTACATTGCCCCTCCCGTCTCGGAGTACCCCGACAGCGGCGAGAACGGCATGAGCACCGGCTACGGCGGCACCAACTTTGACAAGTCTGCCAACAAGGTGTCCAGTGTTGTCTTTTAAAACACGACACCACCTTTGCTCAGAATACCGGATGGCAAATGGATGTTTTGATATTTCATTTGCCTGCCCCACCCTCCTTTTTATTGGACATGGTCATGGTGTGACTGGAATACCTTGCGTCGTTGTCCAAACAAAAACCTTTCTGGCCTGCTGTCCTTTGACCCGTCTCACGGCAGAACAGTTCTCTTTTTGACAGCTATCACTCTTTTTGTATCTGTCATAATCTTTGTTTTTGATTTTTCTAATTTACCGAGGGGACGGCGGAGGAAAAGTCTACAGACACTCTTTTAATGATACAACCACACAACTTTTGTGCACTCTTTAAAACGTCTTACTGGCTGTGAAGATATCTAGGTGCTTTTTTTTTCGTGTGTGACGTAAACTGCTTGAATGCCATATGTTCATTCAACATGTAAAATGAAATGAAAAAGAAATGAAAATTCAAAAAAGAAAAATAAAAAAAAAGAAAAACAGGTGGTCGTCATAGTCCAAAATCCTACTCTCAATGAACGGGGCTGGGGTATAACAAAAAAGAACATGGAAGACAAATAAACAAAAAGAAAAGCCATAAAAAGCAAAGCCATAGAGATGAGAAAAGGGCAAAGAACGGAAAGCAAGGTGAGGGTTCGAGATCATTTTGGAGATATTATAACTCCATGGTCATATTACCAATGTCAAAAAAGTGACCGACAAGACGGACAGCCTGGCTGCCGGACCACCGTGCAACGGCAACAATGGGCACGTCGACATACTCGGGCCGGTCGCAGTACAGCTGCACCAGCAGGGCCGCCATGCTGATAAAACTGGCAAAGGAAAAGACGCTGATGGAAATAGACGTTTCCTTGCGGATATTGATCTTGCGCTGCGTCGCGTGGTACAGGCCCGTCAAAATCGCAGCAATGGCCACCCAGGCCGGGAGCAACAGACGGGCGTCGCCGCCGCTGCCCATGAGATAAATCACACACGACGTCAGGTAGCCGTTGAGAGCATTGATGGCCAGAAGGCGGACAATCGTGGCCTGGGGAGTGTAGTTGAGCAGCCTAGCTTGTTAGAAATGAGGTTGAAAAGAAAGACAATCCGACAAGGGGGGCCAGGTCGCCTTACCATCTAGACATGAGGCAGTCGGTAAAGAAGAAGGACAGGTACGCCGACGCGCCGCACTGCATGGTTGTTAGCAGGGTTTCTTTGGGAGCTTAATTCATTCAAGAGACTCCTCGTTAATGGTACACACCCATATCATGGCCAAGGCCGTCTCTGTCAGTTTCAGACGGCTCTCAAGGGAAAGGCCGTGCCGTGCATTGATGCCCAGGCCGTTGCCGTTTGCTGCACCGGCCACGGTGCCTATGCCGGCACCGCCAATATCACCAAACAGGCCGCGGGCAACGGCCAGCGCATGCAGCTGCGCCAGCAGTCGAATAAAGATGCCAAGACTCCACCAGATGGCCGGGCAGATGGACAGCAGGCGGCACGCAAAGAGTGGGAGATGCCACAGGCTCGGGAGGCCAAGAACGACAGCCACGCGAGGTTGTAGCAGGGTTGGTCTTGCTACATTGCCATCATCTTTGGTCGCCTGGCCGCCGCCGCCGCCACCGCCGCCGCCGCCACTGCTACTGTTTATACCACTGCCGCTGATACCCGTGCTTCCACCATGCGCAGAGCTAATCCCATCCCCTGTGCTGCTGGCTGTTGTGTGCTGTGGTGCTGATGTATGGCCATGATACGAAGGCACAGGAGGGGTTCTTGCGCTGCTCAGACCTGCACTTCCGTTGCGGCCGTAATCTGGTGTATGCAGAGCAATATGCCTGGATTCCCTCTGTGAAGAAGAGGTCAGCGCAGAAACTGGCTTAAAGCTGCTGCCGCCTGGTACGCCGTTGCTGCCGCCGCCGCTGCTGCTGCCGCTGCCGCCGCCGCCGCGTCGGGGACTTGGCTCATCGGTGTGATGTTCTGTTTGGAAGCGAACCGTCTTGCGTTGTGTTGGAGTTGTAGCTGTACTTGCAGCGACTGAAGAGGACGAGGGGGCCAACGACGGTGTCAAGGTAGGAGTCGACGAGTATGGCGGCGGATCCCCGGGGAACGGGAGGGGCATGTCGGGCAATAAAGGAGTAGCGGGGGGGTGATATGTTGTGAGGGTGAGAAACACAAAGTCGAAAATAAGACCGGTTGCTGTCTGCCGGCCCAGAAAAAGAAACGAAAAAAAAGGAGGGAGACGGGAGAGGAGGGACAAGCAAGTGTCCTCTCTCTGCAACCCCCTCACCTTCCTTTGCTGAAAGCTTCCCTTTCCCTCTCCTAAAGAGACGAGCGGTGTGCGCTGGATCTTTTGGCAGCAAGGAGATGCTGGGCGAACAAGCAGAAGAACTAGAGAAGGCTGTTTTCCGTGTTTCTCTAGAGTTGACGTTATTCAAGCTGTCGTGAGAGCTGGCGCCTAGCTCTGCGGGATGACGTCTTGCGTGTGACAGGGGGGGATGATCAGCACTCGTGACAGGATGTGCAACTGCGACGTGGCGGAACTGCTGCAGAGAAGTCTCGCGGGAGACAGCAGAGCTCTGGACAAGTCTGAAAATTCTCCGAGGTTCACAAGGGCGAACGATAGTTTTTGCTGTGCAAGAGAGGACAAGGTCGAGATGGACACCGACAACAGAGATTTTCGGAGCTGGACCCGGCTGCCCTGGAGGGGGGAGGGGGATTGTCGATGGCCGCCGTGGCGGTTTGAGGGATGATGGGGGAGAGGTCAAAGTATGAGATGAAGAAAAAGCTAGCAGCCAGCAAGAGACGCCCCAGGGGGGCAGGTCCGGAGGGGGGACAGATGTGGAGGGTGGCAAAAGGACCTTGGCCGGCCGTGGCAGGTGCGCGATAGAGTGTTGATGGTCGGGCCTTCCCCCACAGAGAGGCACTCCTCTCCGTGTTCACCTTCTCCAAAAGACCAACAGGTCCAAAAAGGCCGCCACAGGAGGCCAGAGCGAGTGGGGGAGGAATACAGATTTGCGCAATTTTCATTGGTCAGAATAGCACCTGGCACGAGGTCACTAGTCTCATTTAGGAAAACACATGATATTGACTTTGAAAAAAAAAAAGCGACCAAAAAAGGTCGTCGATAGAAATCGTCAACGCAAGCCAATACGACGTGCACGACCATATCTACCAACTGCGCGATTGAAT
Source organism: Intubia oerlemansii (assembly GCA_020002355.1). NCBI lineage: Eukaryota > Fungi > Ascomycota > Sordariomycetes > Ophiostomatales > Ophiostomataceae > Intubia > Intubia oerlemansii. The sequence goes on from JAGKRZ010000446.1 coordinate 16,902, forward strand.
TACCAACGGCCAGAATCTATCTCTAAATAATTTCCCCCGGTTCTGGAGAATTGACCGGGTACAGCGAACCCGACCAACGCCGCATCCGTTGCGAGCAATCGCGTCAAGAGACGAAAAGACCGACTGCGGCCGCAAGAGACGACGCGGCAGGGAGGATTACAGACGACATTTACTCTGAAAGGCCTTGATTGGCAAGGACGAGAAGCATGGCGGTTGGATTGAGGACGTTGCTGGGCTCTGCGGCGTCCAGCGCGCAGATGATTGCCCAGCCCATTCTGTTGCAGAGAGCGACGACGACGACAACATCAAGATGCGCACGCGAGACAGCCGCATTAATACAACGGCAGCAGAGTCGGACATTTGCCAATGGCCAGTCGCGCCGTGCGCGTGATGTGCGGCGCAACCACATCCCGTCGCCGACGATGAACATGACCCAGGTCGCCGGCAGCAACTCTTCGGCCCTCATCTCCTTCCGGGCGCCTCGTACGTTGGAAGAGATGCCTCTACGGATTTCCTCCCCCCCATGTATGCATGCTCGTCACTAACATCGCCCAGAAACCTTTGTTCCTCCCGACTACGGCAAGTACCTGTCGACGCCCAAGACCTTCTTCCAGCTGTACTGGACGGGTCTGCGGACATGGGGCGCCGACAAGCTGGCCGAGTTTGCGTTCCGGATCCAGAGCAAGCCGAGCTTTCTCAAGGGCGCGCTCTTCAAGCCGCGGTCCAAGAGCATCCCGCCGACGGCCAAGGACATGCACTACCAGTTCCTCGAGGCGACGGCCGCCGGCAACATGGAGCCGCTGCAGCGCCTGCTGACGCGCAGTCACCTCGACGAGGTGGCCAACCTCATTGCCCGCCGGCCGCGCGGCCAGACGTGCACGTGGGAGCTGCTCTCGTACAAGGGCAAGCCCAAGCTGGTGAGCAGCAAGCTCATCATGATCCCGCAGCCCACCGTGTCGTACATGCGCCAGGCCGTCGTTACCATCCGCAGCCGCCAGCGGTTCACGTGGCGAAGTCCCGGCCAGGCGACGCCCCGCGTCGTTGAGCAGGACGTCAAGGAGAACGTTGTTCTTGTCTGCATGATTGACAAGAAGACGTGGCAGGCGCAGGAGTGGCGCATCTTTGGCTTCCTGCCCGACACTACGCTCGAGAGCTGGGAGCACGAGCTGCAGCTGGTGAACGAGGCCAGCAAGTCGGGTGCTGCTGCTCCCACCACGCAGTACCGTTAAAAGTAGCAAGAAACCCGAAAAAAAAAGAGAAACAAAAATGCATCATGGTCTTGTTCAAAGCGATAGGCGTTGTTTTACGGAAAATAGAACATCTCCTCTGTATCTTGCCGGTCTTGGCAAACCGTTTTTTAAATAGTGTACATCATATTCAATGAGAGGTTATGGTATCTAGTATCAAATCAAGAAACGAGTAAACGCAAATCGCTCATGCAAAAAAAAAAAAAAATGAAGAGCCAAAAACACTTTCCAAAAACACATTGAACCCCCCCCC
>JAGKRZ010000447.1:0-18303 GCA_020002355.1 Intubia oerlemansii
GGGGGGGGGGGGGGGGGGGGGGGGGGGGGGGGGGCGTGTGGAAAAGGTGGAAAGGTGCTGGAGGGGAAGGGGGAGGGATGGCACGTTGTCAGGGAAGGAGCTACCCAATCGATCAGGTAATTAGGAGCAACCAACAAGAGAAAAAGGGACAAAAAGTATGAAAGGCACAGTGACGTAAGGCAATCTACATGCATAGGAGGCAGGCACGATGCACACGAGGCAGGCACGCCGCGAGGCAGTGGCAGGCAAAAAGGAGTTGATTTTTTACATGTACTGCGTACACCTCTGTACGAGATGTTGACGATACACTGGCACGGCAGAAGCAACCCCTCGGTGCTCTAGCCCCTCCAAAAGTCGACTGTCGCATTCACTGCATTTACACGGAGAATATAGCCTACGGCTAGCACAAGGGTAGCGAGGTACTCCCGGTGGGCGGCCGTCGCAGCTGTGTAAGAGCTCAGAGCTTTTACATGTATTCGAGGTACGTGTACGCCGTACCGCACCAGCTTTTGCCATTCATGTGCGGGCAGCTTGCAATTGGGCCGCACCTTCCTTTCATGCTCGCATCTGTGTTGGGTCTTTCCAATCTTTCATAATTCATGATCGCACCTTCCCTGCGTCATTGCGGTATATCGAAAAACCGAGCAGCGGCGGGAGGGCGGAGACAAACAGCCACGAAAAAAAAAAAAAAATCAGGCAAATAGCCTGAAGAGGAGACCCCTTGATGGGACACAATACGGCCCAGCAAAATTCAAGAAAAAAAAAATAATCAAAGAGACGGGGATGTAAAGAGTGGGGCTTACTGAGGTCACTTTTCTGCAGTCGTCCCGGGCAGCCGAGCTACTTCCAGAAGTGGTGGTTTTGTATGGAGTACTTTGCGCGCAATAGCGAGCAAAAGGCCGTCTCTGAGTGGCTAGTGAGAGGCCAGTGAAGTGGCCCAGGACTGGCCAGATCAGGAAGGCCCGGGGGTGGCGAGAGGGGCGGGAGATGGGAGATGCTACTGCCCTTTGTTTTTGCTTGCTTTTGTGCTTTACTTTGTGCTTGTTTCTGGTAGGTGGGCTGTTTCGAGATGCAGGAAGGTGCGATGGACGTGCCGATACGAAACAGCATGAGACTTGGGAGGATCATGCACTATTTTGGTGTGGCCTGCAGCAATGGCTTTACTACAATCTGACAAAGAGACCAATCTAAATGTCGATAGGAAAATTGGCATGGTTTAGAGCTACACAGCCATTCATGGAAAGCAAACACACCCCCTCTCCCGCCCTTCATTATTCCGTCCTGACTGTTGTTGACTGTTTTTCTTCCAGGTGTTTCTCCCCGCAACAGCCGGGAAAGAGCCAGGGTGGGGCCCTGTGGCAGAATTGCAGAATGCAGAAAGGACGCGGAAGGCTGGTTGCTGGAAAAATGCAGGCAGGAGCGGCCGGCTTCTGCGGCGAATGCTGATGGGGAGCGGGCATCGTGCATATTGCATCGACGAGCTCCGTCCGACAAATTCCCATGTACAAGATGCGCTGTGCTCCGTACGCCACGGCGGTGCCTATTCGTGCGAAAGGTATTCTGCTGGCTTTTATTTAGCCCCGCCGTGCCTGGCCCCGGTGCCCATAATGGGGTACTCCGAATCTTTGTAAGATGCTAGAAACTACGGAGTAAGTAGGCAGGGACACGTACACAAGCCGACCCCCACGCCGCTACGATAAAACAGCACCTGGTACTATGGAGTCGTTTTATTTCAAAATTTTAAAAGAGGAGCTTCTCATGACAAAGCCGGGACAAATGCGTCCCAAGAGAGCTATGACGGCGGGGGGAAGCGCCGTGGCGTCCGAGCGAGGAGGGGCAATGACGTGGGATCATGTGATCCAGACTAAAATATCACGTGTCTTATAAACACGTGGAAAACTGGGTCACGCCAAAACTGAACGTCGCGACATCTCCCAACCACATGCAAAACAAACAAACGCATTGGGCCATTATCAACATCTTCAGCATCAGCATTAAGATCCTTATCAGACACGTTTTCGTATCTCACATCGCGTCGGTCTGTTTTCATCTCCAGGCTCAGGTACGTTTTCCTGAAAGGCAGAGCTTTTCTCTCCCTTCTGGCAAACTTGGCACCCGCCTCCCTCCCCTTTCTTTTTTTTTTGGGAAACACAAGTTCATCATGGCCTCGTACGGCCCTCCAGGCGTCAACTCGCCACACCCTTCGCTTCCGGCGCGGCCACCGCCATCGACGGCTGGTGCGACAGCCAGCACGACAGCTTCCTCGTCTGGCGCCAACACTCCGACGAGCTACCATGGCGGCAGCGCATACCCTGCCACCGTAGGAGCGGGCTCCTACGGGCCACAGCAACCAACACAAACTCCCTCTTATGGACCGACGCTGCCTGCAGCGCAGCAACAGCAGCAGTATGGTCCTCAATATGGCCCGCAGTATGGCGGTGCGCAGACCTCGTACGGCCCCGTGGCCCCGGCCGGCCATGTGACAGGGGCACGCGGAGGATACGGCGGGCGTGGCGGTCGTGGCGGACGGGGTGGTGCTCATCGACTGGCACATGCACACTGGCAGGCTAGTGCGGCACCTTTGTCGACGGCGGCAGGATCTGTGGCTGCTGCTGGTTCTGGAGCGGCAGCAGCGACAACCTACGGCCCATCGTACGGCCCGTCGTACGGACCGACGTATGGCCCCAGCGGCTATGGCCCCAGCAGCTACGGCCCAAGCAGCTATGGCCCAAACAACTACGGCCCTAGCGGTTATGGATACACCGCTCCAGGCCAGGCAGCCGCGTATGGTGCCGACGGCAGCGCAGCAGCGGCAGGCGATGCAGCGGCCGGCGCAGGCAAGGACCATCGGCAGAAGCAGTCGTCGCAGGGCCAATCTCAGCAAAAGCAGCAGGGCCAGCAGACGGTCTACCGATCGGGCGGCGGCAAGACGTGGACGGACGATTCGCTGCTGGAGTGGGACCCGAGCCACCTGCGGCTGTTTGTGGGCAACCTGGCGGGCGAGGTGACGGACGACATGCTGCTCAAGGCGTTTAGCCGGTGGCAGTCTGTGCAAAAGGCGCTGGTGAAGCGGGACAAGTGGACGCGCAAGTCGCGCGGCTACGGGTTTGTCAGCTTTAGCGACGCAGACGACTTTTTCCAGGCGGCCAAGGAGATGAACGGCAAGTACATTGGCAGCCACCCGGTGGTTGTGCGCAAGAGCACGACCGATATTAAGGTGTCGACGTTCAAGGACGAGTCGAGCGCTGGCAATCATGGCAAGAAGGGCAAGGCCAGCAGTGGCAACAGCAACAACAACAACGGCGGCGGCGGCGCCAGCGCCAGCAACAGCAACAGCAACATCAACCGCAGTGGAAGCGGCAATGGTGCGTTTGGCGATAGCAGCGGCAGCTCATCTCAGAAGCGCGACGGCCACCACCACGAGCCGGCTCTCGGACCTGTGTCGACGGGCGTGCGCAAGCCCAAGAAGAAAAATGGTCTCAAGCTGCTGGGATGAACGAGAAAAAAAAAGGGGGGGGCGACCATGCTTTATTGTACGATCATTCCATTGTCATTTTGTTTGTCTGTTTTGGCGTATCCGGATTTGGGCTATCTTTCCATAGGTATGCACCATGCGATTTCTGTTTCTTTGCATCATGCAGTAATTATTTAATAATTCAAAACGGAAAGTAAAAGAGTAAAATGAATGAAAGATAAAAAAAACTTCCATGACGCCAGTGAATCTATAATGCAAAGTAGGTACCCAGAAAAAAAAGAAAAAGGGAAAGAAACCAAAAAGAGTGCATACAAATATGTATATCATACAATGTATATTTATGGCCCTGGCTTCGCGAGAAGACCTGCATCTTCGCGATCGTCGTCTTCAGCCACCGCGGTGTTAGGATGGGCTGTTGCTGACAAGTCTTGTCTATTTTCGGAGGCAATAGCTGCCTCGGCCGCTTCTTCGTCACGCATGTGCATGGCCTGCTCCTGGTGGCCCTTGTGCACATCGATCCGTGCCTGCTTGCGCATCTTGACAATTTTAATGTAGTTGTAGACAATGATGGCAGCCAGAGTGATGGCGAGACCGACGAGGTTGATGACGGTCAGGGTGTCGTGGAAGACGAGCGTCGACATGCCAATGGTCAGCACCTCCTTGAAGATGCCAGCAATGCTAAGCGTGACAACGGAGGTGCGCTGCAGCAGGGCAAACTCGGCGGCCGTCATGAGAAAGGCGATGCAGCCGGGGAAGACCAGAAGCAGCGGGACGCGCAGCAGGCCGTAGTCGGCAACGAGGCCGCTCATACCCTCGGCGAGGGCGGAGGCGCCCTCCATGGGCACAGCCAGCACCAGCAGGGTGACAAACATGACGGGCGCGAGGAAAAAGATGCTGGCAAAGGGGTTGGCGGTGGCCGGGTTGCGGAGCAGCATGATCTGCGTCAGGGCCCAGCGGAAGCCCGAGAAGAGGGCGGCAGAGATGACGAGCAGGAAGCCGCCAATGTCAAAGGCGACCTCGCCGGCGACCATCATGATGACGCCGACGGTCATGGTGAGGATGATGGCGATGAGGCGCAGGGTGGGCGTCTCGAGGCGGAAGACAAAGGCAAACAACAGGACAAAGGCAAGCGACGAAGACTTGCACATGGTGTAAAAGGTGAGGGTGATGAGCTTGAGGGAGGCGTTGCCGAGGCCGATGTCGAGGCCCGTAGCCGCGCCGCAGGGGCCGATGCGCGTCAGGTAGAACCATTTGGTCATGACGGGCTTGCTCTCGCTGGTGACCTCGGCGGCCTGGCCGTTTCGTCGACGCTCGGCAGCCGCCTTAGCTTCAGCACGAGCGGCCGCAACGCTGGGCCGCAGCCGGGGCACGAGGTAGAGGGTCAAGCCGGCCAGCAGAAACTGCACGACCATGTGCAGCGACGTGGTGAACAGGGGGAAGGGGAAGTCGCCGCCAAACATCCATTTGTTGTAGAGCGAGAGGCTGAGCGAAAAGAGGTACCAGAGGACGATGAGCACAACGTTTGTGGCCAGTCGCCGCATGACGTTGCGATCAGCCTCTTTGCTCTCGGCGTCTGTGACAGTGGCCGATGCGCCTCCACCTCCTCCCCCTCCTCCTCTCCCTTGGGAGCCGGTTGCGATGCCAAAAAGCCTGCCTTGATCGTCATCGTCGTCGTCGTCGTCATCACCGCCAACGCCGCGGCCAAACTCTCCAAAGGGTCCAAACCCAAACGGCTGTCCATCGCGGGCATAGTCGTCGTATAGCAGATCACGATCGCTGTCCTTGACAGTGGTGGCATGTCCGGCACCGGCACCCACATCAGAACCGGTACTGACCACGGCGCTATTCCTTCTAGCATCGTCGCCGCCAGCTCCCCATGCATCCAGGCCATCAATATCGTCGTCGTCTTCGTCGTGGTCGTCGTCGTCGGCACCATCTCGCTGTGCTAACCGCGATGACGTCGATGCCGCTCGCGAGCGTCCGCTCAGGCTTGCCCTAGCACTGCCGCCGCCGCCGCCGACGGATCCGTTGCGCATGGCACTGCTTCGTCGCCGAGAATGGCCTCTAACTCCCAAAGGTCTCGATGCTCCCGACGCGCCGGACAAGCCTGTTTTTGTGGGCGACGGCGGACCGCTGTCGCCCAGGGAGCCCAGCTCAATGGTGACGGCACCATCGGACGCCGCTCCAGGAGCCGTGCGAGCCGGCTTTGGAGAGGGCATAGCTGTGGTGTGGCGAGAGAGTGGGAGGGAGAGGGAAAGGGTCGGAAGGTAAAATTCTGGGAAAAAGAAACAAGGAAGGAAAACTCGGCGGAGAAAAAAGACAGGAAGGAGAAGGGACAAAAAAAAAGCTTTCACGTCGTCGTCAATCCTCGCATTGTTCTTGTTCGCTGTAGTCAAATACACTCAGGAGGCTCGGAACAGAATAGACAGGATGGTTCGGATGAATGTCGCGTCTGAGTTGGGGGAATGTCGGTGTAGCAATGACAGGTCTTTGAAGTTTTTGTTGTAAGATACTGAGTGACGATGAAGATCTGTGTCCTCCAAAAACGGCAGGCGTGCTCCAGTACTCCATACGGCAGCTGCGAGTTCTGGCCAGATTCGCCGCGGCGCCATACAGGCGCGTCGGTTCAGGGTGGAGACAGGGGATCTTTCAGGGGTTCGGGACCCCGGCAAACAGCCCTAGCGGGCGCTAAGCTGTGTGGGTAGCGGTGAGTGCCTGAAGCTTTGCGGATGCAAGCCTAATGGGCACCTACGGAGTACACTGTACAAAAATACTCTGCATCTTACATGTAAGCTGCTCCGCAAAAGACGGAGTAAATTTCAACGTCATTGTCGAGGCTCCGCCTCAGTTTTCTCTAGGCCGTTGAGAACGGACAAGACTGACCGATGGCTGTCAGAACGTTGTCTTGGAAGATGCATCACAATATGCATACTCAAATTGGCAAAGATAATCAAAAGCAAAAACTATATATCCCCAGTTCACACATCCCAGTTCCTTGCATACTCCGCAGGGGCATTCGAGCTTGGCTTCAGTGCATGTCTTGGCTGAGTCAGCCAGGACAAGTCCAGGCGCTGCGATTATTGTCGCGGCAGGCGGAAGGCGCGATGGACGTCATATGGACAAGCTGCCAAGCAAGCGCGTGACGCGGAAAGAGCGACCGAGATGTCCCTTTTTTCGCTGCTCCCTCGCTGGGAAGTGGCCGTACGGAAAGGGAAAGTGCATGACCTTGACGGGAAGCTACTAGTGTAGTGCATCACGGGCTTTTTTTATAGGCAGGCTCTGAGGTAGGTAAGGTACCTTACCTTGGGGAAGCTCCAAAAAGAACAACGAAACCCCGACCGTCAACAATGGGATCATTCGTGCCTTTTTTTTTCGGCCCGCCACCAATATGTTGCACACTACCCAAAATGACCCCGCGCGAGGCGAGCCGGAGCTTCCTTGGGTCCTTTGTCTGGGGGAGTTTATATAGCTGAGGTGGGCAGAAGGTACGGATATCGTGGTTGTGCTTCTCTCTCACCAAGGTTGTCTCTCAGTTTGCTGCATCCTTTTTTTTTTTGCTGCTCTTTTGAATTCTCTTGTCATTTCTAGAATCTATAAATACAACCCCTTTACACGTCCTTCAGTCTTTCCTGTGGCTTTCCGCCTTTCCGCCTTTCCGCCTTTCGTCCTCACTCTGACATCATGACATCACAGACGGCCAGCGGGGACAGCAGCCATTACCTGCGCAAGCAGTCGGGTGGCTATCTCCCCATTGAAAACTATGGCATCATTGGCAACATGCACACGTGTGCCCTGGTGGGCATGGACGGCAGCATTGACTTCATGTGCTGGCCCGACTTTGACTCGCCGTCGGTGTTTTGCCGGCTGCTCGACAAGAACAAGGGCGGCCACTTTTCCATTGCGCCGCCGGCGACCATGGTCTGCACCACGAAGCAGCAGTATCTGCCGTCGTCCAACATTTTGCAGACGCGCTACATCCATGAGGAGGGCGTGGTAGACCTGGTGGACTTTTTCCCGCGGCCCAAGAACACGGCGGTGGTGTCACGGTCGCCGGACCAGACGACGGTGCGCGAAGTGAACACGGTCCAGGAGGAGCTCAAGAAGTGGCTCGTCCGTCGGGTGGAGTGTATCCGGGGAAAGATGGACTTGGGTAAGTAGTGATGGTGGAGGAAGAGGAAGATCAGCCACTAACCACAACCACACAGAGATTGAGCTCTTCCCTGCATTTGATTATGCCCGCGGGACGCACGAGACGATCATTGAGCAGGAGACGGTGGGCATAGACAGCACAGTCAGCCGGACGGCGACGTTCAACCACGCCGACGTGCAGCTGCAGCTCGACGTTGTGGTCGAGGGCGGCGGCGGCGGCGGTACGCAGACGCAGAAGAGCGTGACGTTTTCCAAGGCAAAGAGCGACACGGGCCACCTCGGCGACGGCGTCGTGGCACACGTGTCGCTGGAGGAGGGCCAGAGCGTGTCGCTGGTGCTGCGCAAGGCGATGGACGACCACATCACGCCGGTGATTACGGACGCGGTGCTCGACTCGCAGCAGAACGACACGCAGCGCTTCTGGTTCAACTGGATCAACAAGAGCCGGTTCAAGGGCAAGTGGCGCGAGGTGGTCGACCGCAGCCTCATGGTGCTCAAGCTGCTGACCTACGAGCCGACGGGCGCCATCGTGGCGGCGCCGACGTTTTCGATCCCCGAGCACGTCGGCGGGCCGCGCAACTGGGACTACCGCTACATGTGGGTGCGCGACTCGAGCTTCACCATCTACATTCTACTGCGTCTCGGCTTCAAGGAGGAGAGCGACCGGTTCATGCAGTTCATCACGGAGCGCATCCTGACGTCGCGCAATGCCGACGGCGGCCTGCCCATCATGTTTACGATCCGCGGCGAGACGGACATTCCCGAGCTCGAGCTGTCGCACCTCGAGGGCTACAAGCGCAGCAGCCCCGTGCGCATTGGCAACGGCGCGGCGTTCCACCTGCAGTTTGACATTTACGGCGAGCTGCTGGACGCCATCTACCTCAGCAACAAGTACGGCAAGCCCGTCACCTGGGACCAGTGGGTGGCCGTGCGCGACCTGCTCGACTATGCGCTGACCATCGCCAAGGACCCGGACATGTCCATCTGGGAGGTGCGCAACAAGAAGCAGCACTTTACCTACTCGCAGGTGATGCTGTGGGTGGCCTTTGACCGCGGCCTGCGCCTCTCGGAGAAGCGCAACCTGCCGTGCCCGAACCGGGCCAACTGGCTGGCGGCGCGCGACCGCCTGTACGAGGAGATCATGGCCAACGGCTACAACAAGGAGCTCAAGACGTTTGTGCAGAGCTACGAGAACAACACGGCGCTCGACTCGTCCATCCTGATTGCGCCGCTCGTGTTCTTCATCTCGCCGTGCGACCCGCGCATGCTGTCGACGATTGACAAGATTCTGCTGCCGCCCGACCGCGGCGGCCTGACGTCGACGGGGCTCGTCAGCCGCTACGACACGACCATCTCCGACGACGGCGTGGGCGGCGCCGAGGGCGCCTTTAGCATGTGCACGTTCTGGCTGGTCGAGGCCATGTGTCGCGCCAGCGTCTACGAGCCGCGCTACTATGCGCGCTCCGTCACGCTGTTTGAAAACATGCTGTCGTTTGGCAACCATCTGCACATGTTTTCCGAGGAGATCTCGCGCAGCGGCGAGCAGCTCGGAAACACGCCGCAGGCATTTAGTCACCTGGCCCTCGTCAGCGCGGCCTTTAACCTCGACCGTGTCACCGAGGCCAAGGCGAGAGGTGGAAGCTAAAGGAAGGGGAAAGAGAGAATGCACGGTAGAATGATGGAATATAGGTAGTTGTTGCATGATTTCTTTTTTTATGAATATTACACCAAGATTGTCCAACGCCAACGCCTCGCTAGGTATATGAAAAGGAAGTGAAAAAAAGGCAAAAAGAATCAAAGCAGTCCCCTCCCAACAAAAAGTAAAGATAACACAAACAGCACAAGATACAACCCCCTCCTACACAAACTCCATCTCCTCGTCATTGACTCGGTCGCCCAGTGAACTCAGTCCCGAGCTAGGGCTTCGCGACGTGCGCTTCCGTTTGGCGTTGCCATCCTCATCTTCTCCATCGTCGCCATTAGCCGAGGCCGACGATCCATGTTCTTCTGGCGGCGGCGTCATTGGCCGCGGCCGCAGTCTCGACTCGATGCGCTTGGCTTGCCATGCTGCAATGCTCGGGTAGTCGCCGCCCTCGACGATAATCTCGGCCGTTGAAGTATGTGGTGCCTGCTGAGCAGCGGCATCTTTGCCCTCTGTCTCCTTGCCGTCCTTGTCCTTGTTAGGCTCCTTCTTGTCGGCCGCCGCCACGCCGTAGCTGTGATGGTCGCCAACGTTGCCGCGTCCCAAGACGGTACTGCTGTACTTGGAATCTTCTCCCGTCTTGCTGTGCTTCTTCTTGAGGACTGTGTTTTTGTGTCAGTATTTATCACGTGAGATTTCATCGACCAAAAAAAAGCAACATACTCCCTAGGTAATCGGTATTCTCGTCGTCGCCATCGAGAGCCACGCGCCGAATCTCACGCATCCGCGGCCCCGTGGCCCAGTCGATAAACTCGTCGATGCCGCGCGTATCGTCGCCCGGCGCGTCGCGGCCCGTAATGGCGCCGCAGTCTTCGAGTGCGAGGCGAACGTCCACCAGGAGGGACGGGAAGCTCAGGTCCATCTGTTGGCTGCCACCTTGCATTTCATCTTGCATGCCCTCTCCCTCTTGTCCCTGTTGTCTCTCCTGTGCTGGTTGCCCTTCCCGTCCTTCCCGTCCCTCGTGTCCTTCGTGTCCCTCGTGTCCCTCTTGTGCGTCCTCTGCCTGGTCGTCCTGCGTGTGTTGCGTATTCGGAGTGCTGGGAGCGGCGGCCGCAGCTTCGTAGGGCAGCCGCTCGTTGTAGGCTGCATGGCGGACTGTCGTCTCGCAGAGCACGACGAGGTATCGCGCAGCCAGGTCCGTCAGCGCATCAATCACCGATGGACGCGCTGCATGGTAGCCCTGGGCGCGCAGTATTTGCAGCACGCACGGCCGCAAAAGGCTGTGAAAGAGTGGCCGGTGCGGCATTGTGGAGGAGGAGGAGGAGGGGCCGAATCGTCGATGGCCCTATGTTGTGTTTGGTCGTTGATGCGCTTGTTGTCCACCTTTGAACGCGAGTGCTGGGCGTCGATGACAAGGTTGAGTGTTTCGTGAGGAAGAAGAAACAAGTCCCTGCCATTTTTAGCTTCCACAGAGTACAGTTGGAGTTTGGCGATGCGCTTTGGGGGACGAGGAAACAGTGGGTCGGATCTCTAAATTCTCCACTTTTCGTGCACTACGCGAAAGCACATGACCCGCAGCAAGCCAACAACGGGCGGGCGCGGCAGGTGCTTTCCTTTTGCGCAAAGCGTTTTTGGCAGCATCGATATTTTAACAGCCAACGAAGGAAACATTGCAAAGCCGCCACATAGACAACCTAGCTGCATCATTCGGCGGCAAGCGCAGTACGCCGTCAAGGCCGATCAGAATCTAGCAGCGCTACCAACGCGACCAACGTCCAGCTGTTCGCCGCCATCTTTTAGCGCACTCCCGACTGCCCAATGTGTTGAAACGCGATCGAAAGAAGCGCCTTCTTGCCCTTTTTTTATTTTTTATTTTTTATTTTTTTTTCGTTTCCTTCTTTTCGTCCTCACATCTATATTCTCCTTCACATCGCCTTTCATTTCACAGACACGAAACTCTTCTCGAAACAACCACACCTACACCTACACACACACACACACGCACACACGCACATACACGATGGCATCACCTCCGCCAGCCAAGCCGCGACTGACTCTCAAAGTCAAGACGCCAGGCGCAGCATCTTCAGCAACACCCATCACATCCGCACCGCTCGTCGGTACACCATCGGCCATGTCGCCGCCTCCAGCATCGACGCCCGGCGGCGGCCTCACCAAGATCAAGATCAAACGGTCGCAACCGCCCACACCAGCCGTGAGCTTTGCCAGCGGTAGCGGACTTGCTTCCTCGACAGCACCAGCAAGAGAGAAGACGCCAGCGACATCAGGAGGAGCCTCGACATCAGCAGGAGGAGCAGCAAGAGCAGCATCAGAAAGGGCAGGGACGCCACTTGCCACGCCGGCCGTGACGATGACTCAGAGTGGCAGACTCTCGAAACCGACGGCCAAGAAGCGCGCCCACGAAGAGGACGACAGCGACGAGGAGGAGGAAGCAGCAGCGAGAGGGGGAGGGGGAGGACGAGGAAACAAAAAGGCGACGACGGCGGCCTCTTCGTCGGGAGGAGGACCTCCCAAGCGGCCCAAGCTGATTCTCAAGAGCTCGACGGCAGGCGGCCAGCGCACAGCGAGCATCGTGGTCAAGGGCAAAGAGGCGCCGCCGCGCAGCAAGGGCGAGGGCTACGACTCGGAGGACGAGGACCGCGAGTCGGACCCGCTGATCGAGGAGCAGTTTGTGCTGCGCATGATGCCCGGCGAGCACTGCGACTACCTGCGGCGCATGGTCGACGAGCGCAAGATCGGCGTGCCCGCGCGCGACGGCGGCGCCGAGTTCTCGCTCAAGTGGCTGGCCGGCCACGAGCGGCGGGCGCTGGTCACGGTGCGCGGCCAGCCGTACGTCGGCGTACTCGTCGACCTGCCCACCATCACCGAGGGCATGAAGTCGTGGGACCGCCGCAACTTCATGAAGAGCGCTGATGTCTGCCAGATGCTGCTCGTCTACGCCAGCGTGCCCGACGAGGCCACCGCCAAGACGGCACCCCTGCCGCCCATGGTGGCCAAGGATTTCCGCTGGCCGCACGGCCTCACGCCCCCCATGCACGACTGCATCCACCGGCGCTTCCGCAAGCGTCTCTCCAAAAAAGAAATCAAGGACAAGGAGGCCGAGCTGCAGCGGCTGCTCGAGGAAGACCGGCTGGCCGTCGAGTCGAAATGGGAGCTGTTTGACGATGGCCGCGAAGACGAGGAGGACGACGACGAAAACGAAGACGTCGAGGAAGACGTCGAGATGGATGGCGAGGCCGATGCCGAGGGCGAGGAGGAAGACTACTTTAATCATCATCCCGACGCCGACGCCGAGGGCGAGATTGACGAGGCCGAGCTCATGGCCGAGTTTATGGAAGGCGACGACGACGATGGCGATAACCAAGCCGGAGCTGCCGCGGCATCATCCGGTGGACAAGCTGGGGGAGCTGCAGGGGCATCAGCATCATCTTCTGCTGCTGCTGGTGCTGCCGCTGCTGCCGGTGCCGCTGGTGCCGCTGTAGGAGGTGCAGCAGGAGACGCTGCACAAAAGAAGGACGGCTCTGCATCTGGTGGTGCTGCTGCCGCTGCCGAGGAAGATGAAGAGGACGATGACGATGATGACGATGACGACGGCAGCGACCTCGACGAGGACGAGCAGGCTCGTGCCGAACAGGCCAAGGGCGTGCGCGAGGATATCAACGACCTCAAGAAGAGTCTTCAGACACTCGACGCGCAGCTGGCCACGACCACCAATACGCTGCTGCGCAAGCGTATCGAGGCCACAAAGAAACGTGTCCTGTCGGAGCTGCGGCTGAAGCAGATGTCGATTGGCGAGGTGGACGAGGAGGAGTGATTGAAAGAGAGAGAGAGAGAGAGAGAGAGAGAAAGAAAGTGTGTATGTCTATGTGTATTTCTTGATAAACATATATTGGCGTTGGGGGTGTACTGGTTCTGGGTTCTTAATTTTTTATTTTTATTATCCTCGTTCTTTTTTTTATTCACTAGGGCGCTACGTTTCTTTGATGTATTCAATCACTTCATCGTCTCATTCATTTCAGCTTATTACCGTTATGAATACCGTTTTATATCCATGGGACTGTCTACATCGCTAAAGACAATACAAAAAAAAAAAAGAAAAGAAAAGACCAATTCAAAAACACTTGGGAATAACGCCATCCAAAAAGAATACCAAGACCTTCTGCCCCTTCTTTCACTTGCCCTTCTTTCCATCTCCCTTTCCCCCCCAAACACTCTCTCTGCCTTCTCTGCATTCCCTTGTCTGCATCCCTTCCCTTGCCTGCATCGGCCCCCCCTCTCCCCTTAGAAAAACCTCCACCAAATAAAAAACAGCATGAAAAACGCCAGTCCGCCCAGAGGTCCGTACTGCTTGAGCAGCAGCTCCCAGTTGATGCGCACGGCCGCGCGCCGGTACTTTTTGCTGTCGTCCCGCAGACGGCTGCTCAGCTCGCCCATCCGCTCGAGGCTGTCGCCGCGGTACAGCAGATCCTCAATGTTCTTGGTCATGACCTGCGTCACGTCGCGCAGCTCGTCGTTGAGCTTGTCCAGGTTCTGCGCCGCCCGCGCATCGCCGTAGGTCTGCTTGGTCCGCTGGATAAACGTGTCAAACTCCATGTACGCGTACGGCCGCAGCGTCGGGCTCGACCGCTGCGCCGCCGGATACGTGCTGGCAAACTCGGCCGCGATGTCGGCCAGGTATGTAAACGCCAGCTTGCGCGGGTACGCCCGCTCGCAGATGCACAGGTACACCACCTCGTCCTGGATCAGGTAGTGCAGCGTGTACTCGTGCTGCTTCATCTCAATCGACGCCTGCGCCACCGAGTTGCGGTTCATCCGCCGCAGAATCAGCTTCACCTGGCTCTTGGCCTCGGCCAGCGCCGGCGACGCGCCCGCGCCCGTCTCGTCGTCGACCGACGCGCAAAACATGAGCCCGTCAAGGCGGGCAATCTGTGTCGAGTGGATCATTGTGTGGGTGTGTGTATCGGCAGGGCGGATAAAGAGGGAGATAGACGACGAGAGAGAAGGTCAGGGCGAGCTCAAGAAATGTCGATATAGACGTTTTTTTCAACCTTGATGACGTGGCTTCAAGGTTCGTTGCAGGATGTTTTTGTTGAGCTAGAAACAGACAGTTCTATGCAGAAGAGGTTTCAACGTGTCGTCGAGATGTCGAAATGTGAGAAATCGGATAGAAAACGTGTGCTTGTGCTGCCACTTTTCTTTTTTGTCCAGTTCCCAAAGATTGTCGTGATGTTGTTAAAGCCACGTGCTTCGCTCCTGCCGTACTTGGGCTACGTCGACGCGAAACGTGCAACCGATACGCTGGTCGCTCCTTCTCCTTTTCCATCCGTTGTCCTGTTGCGGGTCACTGCCCCACCTTCCTGCAAGGCTAGCCAATCACCCCGCTGCATGGTGAGCTGTTTCGGAGCTCCCTTTCCCGTTCTGCGGGCGCTTTCCCTATTGCACCCACCCAGCTGCCTACAGTCAGCCTTGCTACAAAGTACCTCCTCCGCTCCCCGTCGTCATCATCCCGCTTCGTCGACGTCCGCTTCCATCGCACCTTCCTCGTTTGATCGATTGACCACCTTCGCGCCTTCCTCAACAGCTCGCTTTGCGCCGCACAAGCTCCATTCACCGCCAGCCCCTCCTTCACTCCTTCCCTCCCTTTTTGACTTGTCTTCACCGATCTCTTCCACTCTTCAAACCTCCTCCTTCCTCTTTCTTCCTTCTCTCAAGATGGCGGCCCTTGGAACTTGACCATTGCCAGTTTCTCACCTGTGCCAACACGACAACAAAAATACACTCCTTGCGATACCGTCTACAAGACTCTGGCGGGCACCATGGACCAACCCTCCTCGCCTCTCTCGTCGCCGCCGCCGTCGAGCATGTTTAGCTCGCCATTTCGCAGAGCCCATGAATACAGAGGTCGCAGCGGTAACAATGATCGCATGGAGCTTGATGTGCTCCACGAGAACGACGACGATGATGGCGAGGATGATGCCGACGACGTGGTCGACGAGATTGTCGTCGCCAACAGTCCAGAGCCGACTCCGACCGCTCATTCGAGCCGCAGTCCCCCTCCCTTGACACCCTCACGCCCCTCACCTTCGTCGCCGCAGCTGCCTCCTCAAGCGACTCATTCTGAGACTCGCGAACCCCAGGAGCCTCGCGAGCCTCTCGAGACCATTGAGAACAGCTCGTCACCCCTCTCCCTTGTCCCTCTGTCGCCCGCGGCCGTCAACGTTGCCCCCACTGTTGTCGACCCCATTCCACCTCCGGCATTTACACCTGCCATGCATCTCTCTGTCCCGCCGGAACGTCCCTCAGTACCGCGCACTCCGTCCTCGCCTCCTTCGCCGCCTCCTCATGCCGCTGTCAGAATCGCGTCGCCAGAAGATGAGCCAATGAGCATGGAAGCTCTAGTTCCCGCGCCCAACAACAATGAAGGTCTGGAGCGAGAGGGCGGAGTAGTGGCAGCTGCAGCCCTGGCCGCCGATCACGAGCGTTTACAGCAAGTGATCAATGAAAGTCGCCAGTTCGAAGAGCCCGAAGAAGCAATGGCTGATAGCATCACTGTTGCAGCGGTGGCGGCAGAGGAAGCGACAGAAAAACCACAGTCACAGGCCGTCTTGGGCTCACCCACGCGAGAAGCCTCGCCCACAAAAGAGCCAGCAACGGAAGAGGCGGAGACAGATGCAAAGCCAGCGTCTGGTGCAGAACATCCCCGGGCTGTCAGACGCATTGCGCCACAGCCAGTCATTTGGGACCATGGTGGTGAGTTGTTCTCTTTCTTGGAATGTGTCTATGGTTTTTTCACATGTGTCTAAACTGAACAGTTACGGAAGCTCCTGGGCCAGTGCGCACAACACGATCCGGTCGCAAAGTAGTACCGGTCAAGCGCGACATAGACCCTTCGGCGGGCTCTCCCCCTCCCGCATCGGCAAAAACGACACCCAAGAAGATCAAGCCGGCCAAGGCAGAAAAGTCAGCAAAGTCGGCAAAGGCTGAGAAGACACAGAAGGCGACGCCCAAGGCAACAAAAACAATCAAACTAGCGGTCGGAAAGGGCAAGGCGAGGGCAAACAATGCTGGGACTAGCAACAGCAGCACTGGTGCCTCACCGGCTGTCCAGCGTCGTCGCAAAGCAGAGTTTGCAAAGTGGAAGACGGAATATGTCTTGTCCAACCGGCGGTCGCCCCTCACAGCTGTCGACCTGCGCAATCTCCTTTGCCAGCGTGAAGCCTGGGATGCCCTATCGGGCGACGAGCAAAAGGAAGTGCTCGCCCTGTTTCCGACTGTGGGCAACGTTGTGTTGACGGAGACTGGGGCGCCAGACATCCAGGCTCTTCGGAACAATGACAATTTCCGACACGACTGTGCACGGTTCAGGACGGATCTGGAGGAAGGCTTCTTTGAGCCAGAGTGGCTCGAGTCTGCGTTTGAAGCGCACGGGATGCGACAAGAGGGCATGTTTGACGACTTTGTCGAGGAGTCCTTTGAGGCAGACTGGGGCGTCACATTGGACGACAGCGTACGGGCACTGGTCGAAGCAGGATCCAGTCGTGCGGTGACAGGCAGCAGCAGCAGCAGCAGCAGCAACCAACAACAGAAGCGGCAAGCTGGCCGAGCCGAGGCAACACGTCCCAGAACACCTGTGGAGAAACCGTATACGAAGACGGCATCGAACTCATCTGCGGCGTCAGCCACATCGCGGAAGCGAAGCTATGCGTCATCTATGGGAGAAGAGGATGGAATGGGGGGACATGCGGCCAGCAAGGCACATGAATCATCCGGCGGTCAGGAAGACCAACCAACGGCAGCCGATCATATGGATGATGGCGCCCGGCAGCGGATGCAAACTGAGCAGCTGGCGAACAAGAGGCAAAAGACGGAGGATACGTCTGGTGACGCCGGCATACATACGGCGGATGCAGCATTGGAGTCAACGGTGGACGGTCAAGGCGACGCTAACATGCTGCAGCTGGGCAGTCCTATATCAGAGGACTTGAGTGATGCGTGAAGCTGTACAAATCTGTGCAGGGCTGGCAAAAAAAAAATACTGTCATCGGGCACACCGTTTAGGGTAGCATGCCGGGCAACATCCAGAGCATGGGTAGCGATAGTCCTGCAGGGGCAGGCATGCCGGGCAGAGCCGCTTTGATGCCTAAAAATGGAAAATTTAGTCAGGAAAGCTTAATACCATGTCCCAAAGTGATTAGTCGACAAGATGAGAAAGCTTAAATTTCACGATATGATGCATGATGGCTGAATCAATAATAAACAATCAATTTTCTTTTTTTGCTTCCATTTTTTGCTTCATATGCTATTGCGCCCGATAGGCAGGGGCAATCGGGCACTGCTTATGAGTGGAAAGCAGTCAATACGAAGCTTATTCAAAATGTTTACGATTTTTCACGAGGTCTGTAGACCCCGGCAGTTATGAGCTAGATGCATTTTGTTGTCGAAAGCAAAGCATCGGGCAACACTGCTGCCTGTCACCGTCAGACAGCGTACGTACGATGGCTACGTACCTCTTTTTTTGAAAAAGAAAATACGTATTCTGATACATACCATAGGTACGCATCTTGACTAGTAGGACTTGAAACAATGAAACTAACTTTTATTACAAACTATGTTCGGCCCGGAGTCAAGAGATAAAATGCCGATTTTAAAACCTTTTATTTGCTTTTTTTAGGTATTGTACCTATCCATTGCGGCATGTTCAAAAAATACAATGAAAATAAAGGAGCAACAGTCCATCAATAGGTACCTACCTAGATATTATGAAAATTTGCTTCCATTATAAGAACATGGGCCGATTTATTGCAAATCTGCCTTCCTCTCCAAATACTACCGATGTAGGATTTTAGGTTCTTGGGGAAAACATTCTACCGCCATGGAAGATTACGAATAAACGTATCGGGGTGGTGAGTGAGTTCTAATGCTATTGTAAGAATCTATGTAACAAGAGTGTACCTGTTTCAGTATATCACACACAAGAAAATTATCAAATAAAACAATACCCTTTTTTTTTAAGATC
>JAGKRZ010000448.1:1111-19265 GCA_020002355.1 Intubia oerlemansii
TTTTTTTTTTTTTTCAGTAGTTGTCCTTTTTTGACAGTTGTCCGCCAGTCGTCTATCCTCATACGGCCGTCTGCCCGTTGCCCGTACTTTGGCTCCTTGTAGCTCCTTCGCGTCTTGTCGGGCCCCCGGTCTGACGTCTTTTGCGCGCTCACACTCTGACGTGAAGCTGAACTGCCCCCCCGGACAAATATTGACGTCGATCCATGGAGAACGCGGGTAGATGTGCAGAGAGATGGACAGAAATGGACAAGGGATCTGTGCAGCGGTGACAATCCTTTGGCCTCTTTGGGACAGCTAGCTCTCTTGCTCATCTCTTCTCGTCCTGCCTTGCTTTTGCTCCCTCGCCCTTGGATTGTCTCGGCTGTTGTCCTCTGGAGACACTGGGGACGCTGGAGACGCTGGAGACGGTACAAAAGAGGAAGAGTAGACACCCAGAAGGGAATAAAGCGAGGACCAGGGCTGCTGTCGATCAACTGGACCATTGGGCCGGCTGGGATTGGGAGACAGGTCAAATGCTACGACGGAGCAAAAACCGCTCTCCATACTCTCGATACGGGATATGATCTTCTTCCCCCATACTCCAAGCTCGTGTCGTGCAAGTGTGTCTTCAGAAGCTATTCCGGAGCTACGGAACATGGTGTAAAATGCATGTACCCTACTCCGTACTCCGTATTTACATAGGTATAATAGTACTGGCCGGGAGCTGTTACACGGATGGAGTCCTCGCATGTAATGATTTACAGGCTGTTTCTGTAAGTACAATGCTCGTACTACCAAAAAAAAGTGGTGTTGCCATCCCTGTCGCGCATCGTCTTCACCGCAACTCGGAAAAAAAGGCAAAGCGGCTATGGGCAATGTATGGTACATTTCTTTTTTAATTTCTTTTTCTTTTTTTTCACATTTTCCTCTTTTGCCGCTCTTGCCTCTTTTGCTTCCTTTTTCTTGCTTTCCTCTGGCATTTTTTCCTCTTTATGATTATTACTCTTTCCAAAAATCTTCAAAAAGGGACGAGTCAGAAATCAAAATAGCCGGACGCTCAAACTCTATCCTTTTCATGCGAACCGGGGAAATCATGTCCGTATACGACTCGGGTCATGCCTCCTCCCCACCCCGAGCATCTGTCTAGGTACGATGTCTTGGAACCCAATTCCGCTGGTTTGTTATAACTTTTTTTGTGTTGGATGCGTTTGTATCCGCTGTGTATGTTGGTTGAACCCGAGAAAAAAGTACCGTACAGAGATCCATACACGCACAGAGAAGTGTTCACTGCCATCTGCCACGGGCACATGCAATCCAAAAAGGAAAGCATCATCACAGGGAAAACGGCGAGGGACGCGCACCATGTTGGCTCACCCGTTGGGACCCCCCTCGGGGCCCTGTAGGCCATATCCAGCCACAGCACCAGCCTGTCGGGATGTGTATCTTACGGAGTACAAAGTTGCCGATCCCTTCGGCATCTCGCCTCGTGTCGTGCTCCGTGTGTAACGAAGAAAAGATACCTTTTGCCATGCTCGCAAACTCTGCAAACTCGCCGGGTGAAAGAATGTACACTGCCGAGCATCTCCGAGGGACCCCACGTCGTCCGTCACTGCGAGTCCACTGGCGTCTTTCCGGATCACAAGGTATCAAAAATGGACAATGGATAATGGACCATAAGCTATGCCTCGGAGAGTTACACTTTGTCTCCTCTCTTTGCTCCTTTTTTTTTGTCCTCGTACTGTGCACTCCTTCTACGTCTTTGACTGCTTCGAGGACAAGCTTTGTGTGCTTATCGAGCGGGGGTGCTGCGCGATGCAAGGCGAGCTTGGCGGCAGCGGCAGCGGCGGACCGTGATTGGGGGCGGCCGGCAGGCGACTTTGGATGTGATTTGCTTTTCTTTCTTTGAAACTTTCTTCTTTATATTTCAGCCGTTTTTTTGGGTCTCTTGAGTCTCTTGGATCTCTGGGTCTCTGGGTCTTTGGGATGAGAGCGTCTTTCAGCAGGTAGTCGATCCTTTCCCCTCGCGGCTGTGATTTGGACAGAATAGGAAAGGGAGGGACACAATAAAAGGAAGATGATGTACGAGTAATACACACAAACGGATACACACAAACCCGAATACAAGAAATGTCGTTCACCATGCGGGAGCAATAAAAAAAGACGTCAAAAAATTGTGATAGAGTAAAAGACACGTACTCTGTGTATTTTCCGTATTCGTGGAGGCTCGGGCGATCACAGCTGTTACGAGGGGGAGGGGGGTGGTAGGAAGGATGATCATCATCGAAAGTGGGTGGGCTGTTATTGATATTGATTGCTCTTTGCCCTTTTTCACTTTTTTTAAGTTAAAAAAGAAAAGAAAAATTTACGACTCGCCAGCCGGGATTTTTACAGGGTGTGACGTCCTGTTCATCACAAGACCCGCTCACACTCTTCACTCGAAAAGTCGTCATAGACGATAGCAATGGTAGAGACTTACTCCGTATTGCCCTAATCTTTTGTATACTTTTTCCTGCTCTTTGCTTCTTTGGCTTCACTTGTTCGTTGTTCGTCGGCGGTTGTGTGACAAATACTTTAGCGACGGGTCGTCCAAAACTGTACAAGCGCCTACCTGTGGCTTGTCTCTTTTTTTTTTTTCTTTTTTACTTTTGACTTTTACAGTTGACCGCTAGTGGAGCTCTCCGTTCTTCAGAAAATCTCTTTTTTATGAGCTTACAATGTTACTGCTTCCCCTTGCCTTTTATTATTGACACATTTTCTCCCTGCGTTGAAAGGGCGACGTCAATGACGGCAAGCGCGCTTCATTCCAGTCAACAGTTTTCCTCTTGACCATTTCTGGGTTGCTGCTGTCCTTTCTGAAATGACTTTCTACACTTTGTATGAGTAGGTTAAACGATGTGTATCCTGCAAAGAGATGACTTGTACCCATCAATGCATTGTCGCTTTGTTTTCTTTTTGTTTGTCCACCTTTTTTGTCTAAATATTTTCTATTCTCACGACGGCCCATCTCTGCAAGTGCCGGAGTTGCATTCGCCTATGAGAGATTGCGGTGAATTCCGCACTCTTGTTGGTTTCTCACCGGGTCTTTCTTTGGTCACGCTTTTACCATTGTTTATGATGACAGGAATGCCAAAAATGCCAAAAGCAGCCAAAATATGTAAGAGTGAGGCCGAGACACCGCCGTTGCAATCTCCCCCACAGAAACAGGCTCGGTTTGATTTTGCCCAGCCCTGCAACACTCTTTTTTGGGAAGCCCTGGCAGGGCTCTCTTTTGGCCCTTTTCGGGCTTGTCTGTCTTACGATGGATGTATTTTGGCTCCCCTATTTGTGTCATTTTCATTCTTTTTTTCGGGCGTGTGTGCCAGCGACGCGGAGGACGGGTAAAAAAAAAAAGCAAGACAACAGTTATGAACGGCGGGCAGTGCTCCGGAAGAACATGTTTCTGTTAAGAATGTCTTGGTCCGTTTTTTTTTTCTTTTTTTTGTTTGGGTGTTCGCAGGAGATTTTCTGAGACAGCATATGAAAGCCGGTCCGAGAAAAAGACAAAAACTGACAAGGGTGGGAAATTAATTATTACGCAATATATTAGAGGTCACGTGGTCTATTCCTTGCATCATGGCTGCTTTTTGTGTGTCGCTGAGATCTCTTGACAAACCCGCCCATGGCTAGTTTGAACCGGTGCCGTGCCCACCACAAAAGCTTTTTGGTCGACTGCAGTAGCGCACTCGCTTCGCGGACAAGGGCGATCACAGGGGGGTTGGTACGAGTACTCCGTAGACATTGTGGTGGTGGTGGAGGAAGATTGGTGGAGGGCGGAGGATCACGGCAGAGGCTTCATTCGCTACGGGGCATATTTTCTTTTTTTTTCTCTTTTTTCACTGTGGAGCAGCTTGGCAAATTTCTCCATACAGAACAATATACATGTGTACATGTACATTGTAGGATACATGTACTCCGTATCTTACATGTATGGTACTTATTCGTACCGTAAATGGACGAATGCTTTTTGTCATGCATGTACTAGCAGCAGCACACATGTCAGATGCGGTAAGAGCATGCTCGGGGCGGTCAAAATGGTGTGCTTAATTGGCCATATGCAGTAAGTCGCAACTGGCGCTTCTTCTTGTTTTGGGCGGTGTATGTACAAACTGGGCTTTTTCATGCTGTTTCCTTGCAGTCACACTTGTCGAAAGGACTGTCCGACGTCGCACTCGAGTTTTGTAGGATGTGCTGTCGTGGCCAGTAATCCGTCGCCAGAATACGCTGCTCTTCTTCGCTTTAATTAGGTTACCGGTTCTTTTTTTCTTCCTTCCTTCTCTCCTTCCTTTCATTCTTTCCTTGGCTACTTTCTTCCGTGCCACGACATCATGTCATTGTTTCTGACGCCGCATGGCTCGCTTGCAAGTTTGTACTCTCTCGACTGCAGGTTCGCCAACGGCTGTGGGGGATGAGGGCCAGGACGCACAGCAGATCAAGCAGGGCTTGGTGACGATCCTGGCAGCAAGGACAAACTGGGAAATTGATCAGAGGGGCCCAGGGAGGCAGCGGCGGTCGACACCGGCATTTCCCAATACGGACATCCCTGCCGAGGACGGACTGCAGAACAGTCAAGCATAATCACAAATAGGTGTTTGTGCATACATCGTATCTGTGTGGGCGTGCCCGTCACTGCAACCGTGTTCTTGATCGTTCGTTGACGTGATCACTTTTTGAGTTGCGGTTATTGGGTTCATCCGAATGTGTGCTTTGTTTTCTGGATAAATAATCATGCTCGTATGGTCAGCATTTGCACATAGGTACGGTGTATTCATTTTTTCCCGGCAGTGTGAGTCGGGTAAATTAAAAAATAAGGATTAAAGGAGTTATTTGAACAATATGTGTAGACATGCACGATCGAAAATGAAAATAATACCATATTTTTTTTTTTAAAAAAAGAAGCAAAATCTACCACCGAAATATACCCCTATAATTCTCTTTTTTTCCCCCTCACACCATCATACTCGTACTCCGTATTGTATACGACTCTCTAGCATGCACAGTTCTTTTCAAGACGTCGTTTGAATATTCGGTGATATACCTGTATCGTATGCTCTTTTTCTTCTTGCATTCTTCAAGCACCAACGCGGCAGTTTTAGCATAACCGCTGAAGCCGCAAAGCCATACAGTGTGCAATAAAACAAAGCACAGTTTATACCCACATCATGTCATGTTAAA
Source organism: Intubia oerlemansii (assembly GCA_020002355.1). Classification (NCBI taxonomy): domain Eukaryota; kingdom Fungi; phylum Ascomycota; class Sordariomycetes; order Ophiostomatales; family Ophiostomataceae; genus Intubia; species Intubia oerlemansii. The sequence continues at coordinate 6,302 of JAGKRZ010000448.1, forward strand.
CGCAGCCAAGCTGCCAAATGCACAGTGCATGAATTACTTTATCACTGTATATACGGGCTGCAACGAGCAGAGATACGTCACAAGTACCAGTGTATACAAATTTCACTGAAGAGTACATCCATTGTGTCTGCCATCCACTGCGGGGAACACTGCATTCGGCGCCTTACCAGGGACGGCAACGTTTGTAAATGGTGCGACATACCCCTGTCCGTCGCGGCAATGACCGCGAAGTACTGTTACACAGACTATACACACAAAAGATACATCTGTCAGATGCAGAGCTACCCCCGTTCAGCCCCTGAGCCAATTTTAAATTTACATCCCACCATGTACCGGAGATGCTACGAACGAGTACGAGTACTCGCTGATACGGAGAACAACGCTTACACCAAGGCGGCTGAGCAGCTCCATGTACATGTACTCCGTACTCTGCAACGTCAGGAAAAGGAGCCTGTAGCAGAAGCGTTTCAGCGCATCTGGTACGTTGTTTTGCCTGCCAGGAGTCCTGTCGCGGCGATGTCCTGTGGGAGGACAGCAGAATACGGAGTAATGCCTATGTCTGCCAGCAGAATGGCATGTGCAAAGTACCGCTTATCCTGGGGTAGACAAGGGGACCCGGCAACAAAATCTCCCACCGGGGGAAAAATTACGACTGCGGTAGGGGACGAGGATGTTGAGCGCCGGGATGAAATCAAGATGCCATTTTGGATACCCGGCCGGTCGTCTTGGCTGTTCTTGGCATCACGGGGAAAGGGGGGAGGCTCACTTTGCAGTCTAGAAAAATACATCCCATACAGATAGTAATCATGATTTGATGTCCTGAACATCGTTTTATATGTATTCTGTAGTCTGCAAATCTTTCCATGTGTGATCTGCCATGTACGATTTGCGACTTGCGATTTGCGATATGCATGTGCGCGCTTTTGCGTTTTGCGCATCGATGCTCATCGCCCGTTTCACGTTGCACGTTTCACAGGCGCCCTCGGTATGCACACGTGCTTCAGGAGCAACCGTATGACAGCAGCGCTCTTGCGGATCTTGGACGGACATGCCTCCGGTTCTATCATTCCGCCCATAGCACCATGCAGAGTATCTAATAACTCCCGTGCGAGCGCACCCAAGGGCCGAGGGGGATCTCTTTGTGCGACGCACACATGCTTCGGTCTCTACGGAGTACTCCGTACTGCTTCTGCTGCTTCTTCGTACTTCGTAAATTCAATCCCGTGGTCATGTACCGCGGTCGTCCGTGCACGGCCACCAAAACGGCCGTGCACACGCAGGAGAGATTGTTTCGTCGCTATCTCGGCAGAATTTTTCTGGTCTGACAAATTTTACTTGTCTCGTAGAGTACGGAGTACGATATCTCTCTTTTTTGCCTCCTCTCCCCCAAACCAAGCTTGAAGACCAAACCATACTCGTACATACCCGTTCTGCCGTTGACGCCGTCAAACTCGGAAAAAGGGCAAGACTGCCCCAACTGCCATGGTCATGCCCACTACCTCCCTTTTACCCCCTTTGGCAGGTCCAGAGGGGTGAAGGGGGGAAGAGGAAAATGGGAAGGACAGGGGAGCTCAAGGTCGCAGATGTAATGACGGATGAGGGGGGAGTGGAAATGGCAAAATGGCAAAATGGTAGGGCATCTTTTTTCAGTTAATTACAAGGCAGAAAAAAAATCCCCAACCCATGGTTTGGATGGCCCGTTTTTTGCTCATCATACGTTGAAAAGTAAGGCGGGACAGAAAGAGGAGAAATAGAATGCATAAAAAAGGGCCACCTGTTTTTTTTTTTTTTTTTCTGCTACATGTACTCCGTATGTGCTGGCGCGCTAGACTCGCTCTTTTCTTTTTTTCGACTTGCAAGGCGCGCGAGCCAGGGCAAAACAGGAAAGAAATGAAATGAGATGAGATGATAGCAGGGCAGGGAACGATCAAGGCCACGGAAAAGACACGATGACAAAAAGAGGATAGGATATGAGATTGGTTATACGATAGGGGCCAAAGGAAGAAACATACGAGTATGGGAATGCCTCACGGCCGCGGAACCAATCCAGGTGAGATATCGTGCTGGAAGTTGATAGTGCTTGACATGTGCTACGGTGCACGTTATTTGATCGTGCACCATACGATACTCGTACGCGGCAAGAGAGCATGGGGCAAGCGTAATACTCGTGCAGCGTACGATACATGTACATGTATCTTACGATACTCCTCGTACTCCGTACTCGGTACATGTTATTCGAACGAGCGTGTGCACTCTTCATGCCCACAGCAGATAAAACGACGCCGGCAGTGGATATCCCTTTTCTGTTCAGGCGGCCCCCGCCGCATTTTTTTTTTGCGTGTCCCCGCCCACCCCCACAGACAGATTTTATCCTCCGTGACCTTGCAGGGGTATGAGGGACCATATTATTCTTGCTGGGCGCTGGACAAGGATTAAGTGGTGGGTTAGGACGGACAAGGATGGTCAAGGATTGGGAGCAGGGATTAGAGCAAGGATGAACAAGTGCGGAAAAAGGGTAAAAGAGAGAAACAAGGGAAAGAGCCGAAAAAGCAAAAACAAGGGAAAAAAAAAAGACTGGTTCACGGCAGACAAAAGGGAAACTCTGTACGGAGTACAGAGTAGTGTGTGTGGAGGACGAGGTCGAGCTGTTACTTTTGTGGTTTTTTGGTCGCCGACCACCACAACCGGCTATGCAAGAGCAAAGTGGAGAAAAAGGCACATCCACACACACGCACACGAAATGCACGGAGTACATGCACAAAGTACACACGCAAGCCGACAGGGGGGGGACTGTCCTGCGTAGGCCAAGAGACACGAAGACGCGCGAAAAGGACAGCAGGTGACAGGGGTGATGGAAGAAGGAGGGGAGGGCAAGCTGATGCGAAGACAGTGGGATGGGGGGAAACAGCACCCATACTCGTAAAAGAAAAAGGAGTGAATATAAATTTAAAAAAGCAACAAAAAAATAGACTGCTGAGCGCGCAGGACGAGAATGTACGAGTACAAAGCTGCCTGCATTGTAAAAAAAAGGGGAGGGGATGGGGAGGAGGGGGGGGCGACGCATTTGCCAAATGACCACATGATGGATATCCAGTTTATTTGGATCTAGTCGTAGCAAGTGGGCTTCTCATTTCCTTTCGAGCGGCGTGTGTGCATAGTGAGAGAGTGTGTGTGCGTGCGTGTGAGTGAGTGTGTAGAGTACAAGACGAATGTATCTCTCATCTCTCTCTCATTTACCCTGTGTACGGAGTACGCATTTCTGTGTCGGAGCTATTCTGCAAAGACAAACAAGAGAGGATGGTGCGATCATACCGAATTTCTTTCTTTTTTTCATATCGTTCGTTTTACCTCTTTGTATCGGAGAATTAAATATTTCATCGTGATACGCCATCGACCGTCGTCATCGTCATACCTCAAAAAAACCATCAACGGCAAACCTCACTTAGACGTTTCAAAAGGCGCGGCAAGCAACCCCTTTTCCCCATTCTTGTCGTCTCGCCTACAGAAAACGCAGTGGCTGTGACGAGGGGAGGGCCCTGATCGTCGTAAACTACCGGAGCTATTGGACGTTGTTTCTTTTTTTTTTCTCAGTTGTTCAGGGGGGTAGCAAAGAGGGAGACTGCCAATTCTCCGCTGCCGTTCTCCGCTGACTATGGGCCCTCTTTAGGGAAAGGATCGGCGAGTGGACACACCCTATTTTACGATATTTATTATTTATTTAATTTTTTTGGTCGTTGAGCGACGACTGGTCACTCATATTTTTTTTAAAGGAAGAAAGAGATTATCGTATTTTTATTGATTATTTTTTTTTTCTTTTCGCGGCTGTAAAAGTGTGTGTATGTGTGATTGTGAGCGCGTTTTTATGGTCTTGTGGCGTCTTTGTAGTGGCGTGCCTTTTTTGGGGGGCCTTTTTGTCATTTTTTCCCCTTTCGCCCTTTTTCCTTTTATTGTTTGTGCCATTATTATTTTCCCCTCCCCTTTCCTTTTTTTTTCTCGTTCTCGGAGGAAACGGGATCGTTGACAAGGGCGATCAGGATGAGGATGTGCGAGAGGGGCAGATGGGGCTCATACCGACAATATCAAGACCAAGGTTCACGCGTATTGGTAAATAAGATACGAAGCAGATGTATGGAGTAGATGTACGAAAGTAATCACTATGCATGCACTTTTTGAGCTGCCGGTGCCATCTTTTTTTTTTTTTGTTAATAGCTCATTTCACACAGAGGTGGCAAAGAAGTCGGATCATGCGGCCGTTTGGCAATCTTTTTTTGTGCCTTTTCTTTTTCTGTTTTTCTTTTTTGACTTTTTCGTCCGAGGGGACTGATAGCAAAAGCAAAATCCAAAAAGGAGAAAAAAATGCAGCGCGTACGTACATGTATATGATAGGGAGAGAGGGATGTACTTTTTCAGCGCGTGGAGTCGTAGGTGTACTTTGGACTCGTGACTGATATCGCCCCACGCCGGCGTTCGGGACTATCACGGGAGAGCGGCCTCGCCTGTTCCCTCTTAACGCTCTGGCTCTTGGCTTTGTACGGAGTAGAGTACGATCGGCAAGAGATGTGCGTTCAGCAGCATGTCAAATGCAACAGCAAAATAAATACTCCGCGAGATGGGGTGATGCACGGCGGCTGTAGGGGAGCATCAAGTACGGAGTACGTATCTTTACTCCATACATGCACACATGTTTTGGGACAATGCTTTTGATTTTGTTACTCGTTACTTTTTCCCCCCTTTCCCCTTTGGTAGATGTATATGTATTGAACGATAAGGTATCTTTACATTACTCCATGCTCGTACCTACTCGAAAACACACAGACCAGCGAGTTCGGAGGAAACCCCATCCGCTCTTCCTATTCTCTCTCTCTCTCTCTCGCCTCCCCCTCTTTTTTTTTTCGAGTATTATTTTTATTATTATTATTATTATTGCTCACTGTTTTTCAAGCACATGCATCGCGGTATCACTTTTTCCTCTTTTTTCGTCGTTGCTTTCGTCCGTCGCTTCCCTATGCACGTCGTAGATTTACTCATATAGTCCGCAGCCATCGCACTAAAAAAAGTAATCTCTTTGTCCTAGAGGGCAACGGCGGCAGAGACGGCGGCGGGCATGGCGCCGTCGTGTCGGCCCCCCGACTCCACGCTCCATTGGGGCATTGGAGGCTGTTGGCCGTAGTCCGTAGTCCGTAGTCCGTTACTGCATTTTTTCGTGTCGAGTCCTTTTTTTTTTTCTTTTCTTTTTTCTCGGAGCTCTCGTGGTTGGTCCGTGTCACTCGTGCATTGGTCTATTTTGGTTCGACTTTTTGGTTGGTCTCGTTTTTGGGTCTATCTTTTTGGCTTCATCAAGTGTGCTTTTTTGGCGCTTATTTTGGCCTTCTTTTTTTGGAGCCTTATTCTGACTTTTTGATTGTGCTCTTTCTTCTTCTTTTTGGCCTCTTATTCCTCGGGGGTTGCCACTGTCTCGTCTTCTCCATCCCCGGGTTTTGCACGGGGGGAGCAATAAAGCTAAAAGACGAGTCAACATCCCCAATATCGACATGGCCTACTCCGTACGAGAGATACGGAGTAGACGATTTGCGGGATGGCGTAGAAGACGTCTAAAGCCTTCTGGCGCTGTTTTGGTCTTTTTGATTTGTCTTGTTGTCCGATTTGTCCGCCATTACCATTCCCATTCCCATTCCTGTTCTCCCGCCCCTGCTTGGCACGTGCGGGATGTTTTACTCGTAAGCGGTGATACAATACCCATACTCTGTACACATGCGGGCGGCGAGAACCCGTCGAGTACGATATTCGAGTACGATATCTCACAGAGTACTCGTACTGGGGAGCAAGTACATCCAGCATGTCCTGGGTAGGGAGGATGTCACGCAGGGTTTGTGGCAACGCACCCTGACCGCTGGAATTCTCCGTGCGACCTCGCGAATCTGTCATTTCGCCCTCCGCCCTCCGCTCCCCCGCTCCTACCACTCTAGGCCCTCCCTACGAGTACTCGTATTATCTGCCCATCTGCCCGTTTAATCAAGTCGTTTGTGCAGGGCAATATTGGCCATGTCAGTTATATTCGGCTTGCTGCTTCCAGAGTTCTAGTGTGTGTATCAGTTTTTGTAACTGCATGTTACAACCGTCCATTCGGGCCTGCTTTGATTTCATGTCTTGCATACTCCAAGACATTTGGCCATATTCTTTATTTTTTTGTTGTTTGTGTTTGTCGTTGCCATGTCTTAGCTTTAGACTGCCCGCTCTAGCAGCCTTTACTTGATTACATACAAATTGTAAATTATAAAGTTCTCTACCCATGCAAAACCGCAGAAAAATATAAAAATAAAACAAAAAATACCGACAAAAATAATAAAAATTAAAAATAATAAAACAAAATTAACCAAGGGAAGCACAAGACACTGAGACACACCAATGACCTTGCTTTGGGCCGTGCCGTCAACGGAGATGTACAAAAAGTGAGATACATGTATCTTCAAGACGGTGTATTTCACGCGGTAAATTCCCTCAATCAGTCCTTTGTTCGCTCTGTGGGGAATTCGGTTGTACCGCTGTCAAGGTAAGCAACGCGTGCAAGCGTGCAAAGCGTGCGAGTGTGCGACGGACAAGCACACCATCCATGACCAAAGTATGTGTCGCTGTGTAAAATATACACAGCAGGGTGTCTACATTGCCTGCACAAAGTATTTGGCTGCATATTTTTCTGGGTGCGTTGCACATGCGATACAACAAACAGGAGACATGCTTTTGCCGTTGCAGTGTTGTTCATACCAGTCATTTCCCTCTACGGAGAACTCATACGTGCCTGAAGTTGCTCTTTTCGCAGCCTGATTCTTGGTGAACAACGTCCCACAACGCCCAACTGTAAAAGTAAAGATACAGAGATACATGTGCATATACATGTATCTTACGGAGGAGCGATACCACCGATCTGGCTGTATTTTGGCCCCATTCGGATGTACATGCACCCATACCATGTACTTGCATGTGCGGAAGATACATCCCATGTGATTGATACTCGCAAGACGCAGGTCTTGGCAACTGGGGGCCACGGCACATCATCTTCCTCTCCTCCTTCTCCTCCCCCCCTCCCCTGCTTTTTCGGCTTCTTGTCTTTGGCCCATATTCCTCTTTTTGTGTCTTGATTTTTTTTCTCCATTTCTTTTTTTCCCATCCCTTTTCCCCTTATTATTCCCCTTTGCCTTGAGTCTCTCTCTCTCTCTGCCCCCTCCCCTCCTCTTTTTTTCTATTTTGCCATTTTTATTTTCTTTTGCCCATCTCCCGGACGTACCTAGTTCTACCGGGGGATATGTCCCTACCCGCCCCATTCCTTTTTCTGCTGTAGTGGCCCTGTTTGGTCACTTTTTTCGTCTTTAGATCCTTTTTTTTGCTCCATTTGCTCTTTTTGCTCCTTTTTTGGTGGACGCCATTTGGTCTACTTTCCCTGTGCCTTGTTTTTTTCAGCAACGTCGATAATAAAAAAAGCAAAAAAAAAAAAATGAGAGCCACTGATATTATTATTATTTTTTGATGTGAAATTGCCTCCTCCACAACCCGAATTGCAGAGAGAGAGAGGGAGAGGTGTACGGAGTAAGATACAGGTACATTGCCCATGTATACTCCATATGTACATGTAGATGTACCTAGGGTACATGGTATATGTACCTGACTGGGCGGCAGGGCGTCGATCGCGAGATGAGAGGAATAAGAAACCCGTGGGAAATGCGGATTAGGCTATTGACATCACCGGCCGTGAAAAAGAGGGCGGATGATATGAAGCAGACAAATTAGCTACAAAAATACAAATACGAAATCAATGCAAGAGACTGCACAAGGAGTACGGAGTAGTGACTTGCCTATCTTCAGAGCCACAGAGTTACAGTGTACAGAATTACGCCCGGGGAGGAGACACATTGCCACTGTGGCTGCCGGCAGTTGCCTGACAAGCTGAGCAGAATTCAGCCCGTGCCATCGCACCTTCCGCATCTGTGCAGAAAAGGTACGCCTGCGGGACTGCAGACTGATGCACACCTCACACGTGCCAAGTCGCCTGCCAGTGCCGATAGATCTTCGTGCTGCAACTACTGATACGCAAACTGCGACCTTGGGGCGAAAGCCGTGGTTCCCCCTTTGCTCCGTGGCCGTGGGATGGTGCAATGGGCTGATCGTCGCTGTGAATAGACGCGGCGAGTACGGAGTACGGAGCAAAAGATACACTTGCAGTACATGTATCTCTCTTTACCGGGAAGTCTACTTTTTTTGAGATTGACGACGTGCCTTCCGAAAAGGACACATAAAAAAAAAAAGAAAAGAGAAATGTATATTATATGAATGGATACGAGTAGAGTAGTACTCCGGACGTGCATGTAAACCAAAAAAGTGAAGCCCGAAAAAAGCAAATAAGAGGAAAAAATAAAAAGGACAAAAAAGAAACAAAAAAAGGTGATGGGAAAGAGAGATAGAGAGAGAGAGAGAAATAAGAGACGAAAAGCGGAGCATTCTCGGGAGGGTATTTTATTTTCTTTTTTTCCCACCCTCTGCATTTGGATTTCTCTATTTTTTTTTTAAATGTGTTTCTTCCGTTTTTTGTCAAAATGCACGCTAATTGCCCATGGTGGGGTATATGTATTATCAGGTAGCCGTGGACCCAATCTCGGCTGATCAGTACATTGGGGGTACCTTGACGTGCTCAGATGCGCGTTCCGAGATACAAAGATACCTGGACCAGGTACATGGGTACATGGATGTATACCTGTTTGTATCTTACAGGCGAGCATGGGGGGACATGAGCATCGCTCTGCTGGTCCTCCTGTACATTATGCGTGCGTGTGTACATGTGTATATACCTGCTTCTGCACTCTGATCTGTGGTGGCCCGCGCGGGAGCAGCCTCCCAGGCCCTCCATCCTCTCTCTGTAACAAGTATTTGATCGCTTGCCAATCCCTGCCCTTTTGTCTCCATCAGAGTGTCTCTCTCTCTTGTGGCTCAGTCGCTTGGGTTCCTCTGGCTCTCTGGATCCTGTTTCTTATACGCCCTCGCATCGTTTTATTTATATTCCTCCCTCCGCCCTCGTTTACCCTGTCCTTGGATTTTATTTTTATTTTTTTATTCCCTTCCACTCTTGAACATCACTTCCTCGCTTCCAAGTACATCACACGAGATTCGAGATAATCGCCAGATCTCATAGAATAGAGATCATCTCGCCTCGGATCATATCAACAGGGTCATAATCGACATTGGCGGCGGCCGTTGTTTATTTGTTTGTTTTTTTCTTTTGCTGTTCTCACACACACGGGTAGTGATCCTTTGCCATCAACAGCATCGTCACACTCTTCTTGTGTCTGATATTCTCGCCCAGCTCAAGAACATTCACAAAAAAAAAAAAAACGCAAAACGCAAACAAACGCACCGTTCACGCCCACCACACACACAATTCACACCGTACCACACCGCCACAATGGCAATGACCGTGGACGCGCAGCAGCGCTTCCCCCTCAACTTTGACCACATGTCATCGTACAACAGCCACCACGGCGGCATGCCGCAGTTCACCAACCCCTGGACCTCGTCATCTTCCTCGGCGGCATCTTCACAGAATCCCGCGGGCCAGCCGCATGGCCGCTCGTCTTCAGCCATGTACATGGGCAGCCACCCGACTGGTCTTCAGTCCATGCCACTGACTCTTGACGGTCTTCGTCCGTCAACGCACAACCACAACTCTCACCAGCCAACACAACATCACGGCCAACCACAGGCACCACAGCAGCAGCCGCAGCAGCAACAGCAACAGCAGCAGCAGCAGCAGCACTCGCCCATGTCTCAGCACCACGCCGCATCACCCAACAACCAATCCATGTCGCCACACCAGCCGCAGCCGCAACACCACCACCAGCAGCACCAGCAGCACCAACAGCACCAGCAGCAGACCGCTTCTTCAGTATCACGGTCATCTCTGCATCACCAGCAGCCTCTTCCTCCCGTCCCACAGCAGCAATCGCGCCGGACGTCCAGCACGCTTCCGAGCTCACTCCCGAGCTCACTCCCGAGCTCGATTCCCAGCTCGATCCCGAGTGCACTTCCCAGCCCGATGGCTCCGCCGTACGGTGCCGCCGCCAGCGATCCCCTGTACGGCCAGCAGCCAGCACACCAGCAACAGGCGCAGCCGCATCCTCAGCAGCAACAGCAGCACCAGCATCAGCACCAGCACCAGCACCAGCACCAGCACCAGCAGCCACCACAGCTGGCTGTTGTGACGTCGGCTGGCTACGCGGATGCATCTGCATCGGCCGCTCCGGCTTACACCACGAGCGCGTCGCCCATCCAGTCGCTGCACCCTACGTCTGCCTATGATCAGATGGCCTACCAAGCGGCAGCCTCCTCGGCCGCGGCGGCCGAGGTGATGCGTCGGTTCTCCGAGGTGAACACGGATGCTGCGCGTCGCGGCTACCAGGACGTTGTCGAGGCCGGCCAGAGCATCATGTCTCTGAGCAGCCAGGAGCCGAGAGGATCCATGTCCTATGCGACGACGGCGGGCACGGCCGCTGCTGTTGGTCCCCGCGGCAGCCGCAGCGGCCCCGACTCGTACGGCTATGCAGCGGCGGCTGCTGCTGCCCAGCACCATCACCAGCAGCAGGCACCACACAGCAACAGCTCGAGCATCTCGAGCCAGGCTGGATTTGGTTTCTACGGCGGCAGCGCCAACGGCACGGGCGGTGCCAGCAGTGCAGGCGCGGCATCGATCGACTCGAGCGTGACCGACTACTCGACGGCGAGCGCCTCGGATATGAGCCGGTCCATGTACATGGGCGCGCACATGGGCCATGCTCATGCCCATGCTCACGCCCATGCTCATGCTCATGCCCACGCGCACGGCCACGTCCTGGGCCACGGCCTGCCCGGCATGCACGGCAGCGCGGCCGGTCTTCAGCACCCTCCGGCGCCGCAGTCGATGATGACGCAGTTTAGCTCCAAGATCCAGAGCACGACGCAAAAGAAGCACAAGTGCAAGGTCTGCGACAAGCGGTTCACGCGCCCCAGCTCGCTGCAGACGCACATGTACAGCCACACTGGCGAGAAGCGTGAGTAAAAGGGTGTTTTTTTGGTTGATCATGTAAAAAGAACCATTGCTAACTCTTTCCAGCCTTCAAATGCGAACACCCCAACTGCGGCCGCCACTTTAGTGTCGTCTCCAACCTTCGTCGGCATAAGAAGGTTCACCAAAAGGATCGCATGTCGCCTGGCTTGTCGGACGGACAGGGCAACTCGCCCGTCTAAGAGCAAAGTCCAAAAAGTCTAAAGGAAAAAAAAAAAAAAAGAAACAAGACACAGCTCATGGCGATATGACCTTTTGAGAAATACGCACATACACACACACACAGACATAAACGATCTCAAGACGATCCCACGTCACTTTTATTTTACTGATTAATTACCCATCTGGAAAGGAGAAGGAACCCAGGAGAAAAGAAGAAGAAAAAGACAGACAGGAGTTTTTGGCATTTTGAAATTTTGGCTTTTGTTATATCTGGCAACGGGGGTGGTGGTCGGTTTTTTTTTTGTTTTTGGTTTGCTTGTTTTTTGATTTTCTCTTTTTGGTTCCCTTTCCTCCCCTTTCCTCTCCCCCCTTTTTGTTGCGTTTCACCTGGTGCGGATTGCCCTCTATTTTCTGCCATCGTTTTGCTTTTTACCTTTTCTCCCCTTGTGTGATACCTTTGTCCGCCCGGCGTTTGCTTTTTTGTTTTCTGTTTTTGTTTTCTCGTGTTACTCTTCTCTCGGTGTACATTCTTTCTCTCAACTGCACATATGATCTCACAAAGATACACACATGTATACAAAGACAAACAAATGCCTTTTATATCATATATATTTTACATTGTTGGAGCTACTGTGCCATTGTCAAAATAAAACCGTCTATATCACAAATAGCGCCACGGAGGCCATTTCAGTGATCTACGTTTTGTTGATCGTCTCGTCTTACAAATAGATAACGCCTGACAGATGTGCTCTGTCGTTTCTGTTCTTTGTTGCTCATGGTTGGTGGTTTCATCTCCGTTTGGTCTTTGGATTATATCTCATCTCGTTTCTTCTTTCATCTTCACTCGCACCATTCCTCTTATCTTGTAGTTGCCGGCCATTTGCCTCTTTGGCTCTAGGACGTGGCTCAAAGAACAGGCTGCAAGAGAACAGTCCCCGAGGTTTTAAGAAGAAGCTCAAAGTACAGAGTACGCCAAAGAGACAAAGAGAGGTCGCTCGAGATTCACGTGACCACATGTGTAAGAGATCTGTATAGGTTGTGTGACACTGACAATGAACAGCAGCCACACACATACTGTAGCACATGGAATACGGTTTGAATCACAGAGGATGTCGCAGAAGAGGTTTGCGACGGCAAGACGTCGTCAGTGGTAAGATCTTGACCGCCACGAGGTGCATCATTTTGTCCGAGTGGACGCACTGAAGCGGCCAACCGCGAAGATCACGTGATGCGAAATCCACGGGTACACTAATACTCCGCGGGCTCCTCTGCAGAACCAATTCACAGCGATGATTGGCCCAGCTCGGACTCCACTGCTGGGCGGATACGACGTAATGGGTGCGCAAAACGTCAGGGGCTTTTTTGTCAAAGGATTTACGATGCTTAGATTGCGCCGACGGCCGATTCCCCCGCGTTTTATGTCTTTTTTGGGTGTGATTGCGTTTTGGCTGATCTGACTTTATTCCTTCCTTTTTTTTCTTCTTTTTTTTTTTCTTTTGTCCTTTTTTTTCGAAACATTACAGCCAATCCTTGTGCCAAAAAAAAGTTACGTATTACCGCGCACTTTTTTGTCACTTTTGTGTCTGGGACTTTTTTCCCCTTTTTTTTTTCTCTCTTTTTCTTTTTTTTTACATTATTTTTATTTGTCTGGGGGTGTTTTGGTGAAACATCATGATGCATGGCACGTTTGGGATTGCTTATATTTTACTGCTTTTTTTA
>JAGKRZ010000449.1:0-18104 GCA_020002355.1 Intubia oerlemansii
GGGGGGGGGGGGGGGGGGGTTTGGCCAAGCAAAAGCATTTTGTAGGTCTGGACATTGGGTCTAGGAGGAGACGAGGCAGAGTGTTTTTCACTCCTTTTTGCTTCCGGCCACCACCACCCTCTCCTTATCCTGGACAGAAAACATTTGCGATCCTTGCCGCAGCGCGCCCACCAGCATCTGCAGAGAATTGTCCGTGTCCGTCACGCCCGCGCGGTTCGTTGACGTCTTGTCGGAAGCGTCGCCGCCCGCCGTCGCCGATGCTGGGAGCACAAAATCTGCCGACGATCGCAGCCGATCTAGATCTTCGGCCAGCTCGGCCGTGGCTTTTTGGAGGTAGTACTGATCGAATGACATGGTGCTGGAGATATATCGGTATTTATGATATGATATATCGAAAAGAAAGAAAACAAGAGTACGAGTACGCTTGTGAAATTCTCGCTACTAGCCATAAAATGCTGCTATATTCATGTAAGCGTGCAAAAATGGATCTCCACTTTTTTTTTTACAAATCCTCATAGCCGACTTGCGTCCGCGAATGCTGCGGCGGAGCTCCCGCCGGCGCCTGTGACGGGCCGCCATCGTCGCGGGATTGGTAGAAGCTGTAGTACCCAGGCCGGCCCGTATGACCAGTATGACCAGTATGACCAGTATGAGCGGGTCCTGTCGGCGCACCAGCTGGTGCACCACTCGCGGCTGATGTTGCGGCCGCCGACATGCTGCCGCCGCCGCCGCCGCCACGTCCTCGTCCGCCTCCATAGTATCCTCCACGGAACCCTCCTCCTCCTCCTCCTCCTCCTCCTCGGCTGCTGCCACTGCCACCACTGCCACCGCCACTGCTGCTGCTGTTGTCGTATCCTCGGCCGCCACCCGGCCCACGCTGAGCTCCATATCCGGCTGGCTGTGCATAGCCAGACCCATTGGCAGGTCCTGTGGCATATGGCCGTCTGTACGGCTGACCGTATTGTCCATGCTGTGCATATGTTGCCCGCGGCCGCTTATGGCTCATGCCTCTGCTCCCCTCGCTGTCCGTACGCGTCATGCCGGACCCTGACCCCATCGCCGCTGCCGCCGCTGCCGCCGCTGCCGCCGTCGGTGCTGTCGGTGCTGTCGATTGAAACGACACCTCGTCGACACGCAGAATCGCCTTCTCACCCACCGTCGTCTCAAACTCAAAGACCTTGTCTGCCGGCAGAGGCCGCCACGACCGGATCCGGTTGGCTTCACGCGGTTGTGCCGGGCGGCGCACGGACAGCACGACCAGCGGGACCGGGTCGGCTGTGTGGTAGGGGATGCTCGCATCCACGGGCTTCACCTTGACGGCCCAGACGCTGCCGTCGGCCACGGACCCGATCGACTCGGTGCGCCATGACCGCGTGCTGCCGAGACCGCCGACGTTGGCGAGCAGTGCGGGCGGACAGACGCGCGGGCTGATCATGATGTTGTTACCATACAGACGCACATCCCGCTGTGCCCGCGTCGCCGGCGGCAGCAGGCCGCGCAGGCGATCCATGTCTGCGTCCTTGAGCATGTACCCAGTCAGGTAGACGGTCTTGTTAAGAACGAGCTTCTTTTTCTTTCCTTGGGTAGAGGCCTTGTCTTGGGCCTGCTGCTGGTGCTGGTCCTGGGTTTGATCCTCGTTGTGCCGGTTGACCATGTGCTGCACCTCGGCCACCTCGACGACCGGATCCAGCAGCCGCTGCTGGTCCTTGACCTCGATGACGACGCCGTCGACTGTAGGCCGCTGAGACCGGCGCCGCTTCTCGTTGAAGGCGTCCATGAACAGGCGGAACTCCTCGACGTGACGAATGCGGTCTTCGTAGATGCGCATGGATGTCGCCTGTGCATATGTCTCGAGCAGCGACGTCAGAAAGGCCTGCTTGAACACCATGGTGCTCGCAAAGGGCTGGCTGCTGCTGCTGTTGGGCGGCGATGCCGGCTTGAGCACCATCATGTCAAACTGCAGGCCGTCGGCCGACCGGCTGTTGACCATTCTCTGGACCAGCGCGCCGAACCCGCGCTCCGACCGGCCCGTCAGCATCACCGTCAGCACGCCCGGCTCGGCTGCCGACAGACGCGCCAGCTGCACCACCTCTTCGTTCCACCAGCCCGTCCAGCCGCGGCCGGCCTCGGTCTCGGCGCCCTCGCCCGTCGCTGCCAGGATGCGTGCATCGTGCCACCAGCCGCCTGTCGAGAAGACGCTGTTGCTCTTGAGCATGCCCACCGTTGTCGGCGTCCATAGTTTGATGTTTGGAAGGGGAGTTTTGAAGACTGCATGTGTTAGATGAAGATCTTAAAGGCGTGGAAGTAAAATATCGGCCTCATCGATAGCCTGGGACAACGCACGAGTATTGTCAAAGTCATAGACATGCAGAGCTTTGATCTTGTCCACGTCGGGCAGCTTTTGGCCCAGCAGTGACCACCGGCTCAAGGCTGTTGGTGTGTAGACATCAGGCGCTGTCTCTGATGGCGATGCCGAGTCATAGCCCGTGGGCGACGATGTCGAGGCCGAGGCGGACGCGGATGCTGAGCTGAAGGCAGCCGTTGAACCGAGCGGCGGCGGCTGCTGGCCGCGGGCGGCAGAGTAGACTGCCGCGGCTGATACAGCCATTGGCGGGAACTGGAATCGGGAAACTTGATGGATGTGTCTGGCGGCCACGTGCATAGGGCTTGTCACCCTGGGTCTGTTGGCTGCTTGTCTGTCTGTCCTGCTGTCTGTTGGCCTTTGTTTTGACCAAGGTGCTTAGAAGGTGCTTTGACCCCGCGCGGCTGTAAAGAGCTGTCGTGGACTGGTGGTTGTTGGGGTTCGATAGGAGAAATACACTCGACAAGCTCAGGCGTAAGCACCCGGGCGCAAGCCAAGAAGAAATGCAAGGCCTATTGGAGAGGTTGAGGCCCCAAAAGAAGAAGACCTGCGGGCGGGAGGAGAATGACGTGAAATGGTAGAAAGGTCCCTTTTTGGCCCAGCACGATGCGATTTTGCGCCTATGCTGTTTGGTACAAGGCTGTATGGCGCTAGTGTCGTTTTGGGCGGAAGGTGCTGCAAAGCAGGGCAATGCGGGCCCAGAAGAAGACTCCCAGGCTGAGCTAGGAAGACCTCGACGTATCCTACAGATCAGTATATAAGATAGTATCTTACATGCAGCACATTCTCACAGTACATGCCATCTTACACACTCTTTTGACAACTCTTTGCCGCCTTTCCCTTTACGGTCTTTATGATGTATCTTTTTAAAGTGCAGATATATACACTGCCGCGTCTCTGCGACAGACAAGACAAAAAAAAAAGTGACGCAAGAAACGATGGACAATAAGGAAATAGCAGAGGAAAAAAAAGACGCAGGGCCAAAGAAAAACCGACATCAGCAGAATATGCACAGAGAGAGAGAGAAAGATGGGAAGAGACGCAAACGCTTCGACAAGGCACACGTCTACTGGTCGTCGACAACGTGCAGGTACTTGCGCTCATCGCGCTTCTCGCGCTCTGTTGTTGGCGGCAGGTCGTAGTACGACGAGCTGCGGTAGCCTTGCTGTAGAAGGAGTTAGTTGAGAGAAACAAACACAGAACAAATCCTTGACGCATCCTTACCAGGTAGTGGTAGATAAAGTCCTTAATGTCGCCGGTCTGGGTCATGCCGAGGTCGGCAAACGTCTTGGCCGACTCGTCAATGGTCTGGTTGATAAACTCGCGGTCGACGTCCTCGCCCGAGATGACGGGCCACCACAGCAGACGGTTGAGCAGCGTGGCGGCCGGCTTGAGAACGGCCTTGGGCAGGTTGATGTGCCGCCGCTGCTTGTAGATCTCGCGGTCGACAAGCGCCGCAATCTCGGCCGTCGAGTAGTTGGTCGGGCCGTACAGCTCGTACGTCTCGCCGGCCGTCGCGTCGTCGTACAGCATCGCCTCGAGCGCCTTGCCAACGTCAATGACGTGCACCGGCCAGTAGCGCTCCTGCATGTTGTTGGCCGTCAGCATGCTGCCCATGCCCACCAGCTTGAGCAGCAGGTTGTCCTCAAAGCCAAACATCGGCGCCGGGCGAACAATCGTCGTCTCGGGGAAGATGCTGCGCGCCGCCAGCTCGCCGCGGCCCTTGCTGGCGTAGAAGCTCGACGGCGACGCCGCGTCCGCATTGTACGACGACACGTGGATGTACCGGTCGACGTCGTACTTGGCCACCGCCTCGGCGATGCGCTCCGCGCCCTCCACGTGCACATCCTCGAGCGAAAAGTTCTTGGTCGGGTAGTTGCGGCCCACGAGGTTGTAGACCACGTCCGAGTGCCGCACGCTCTCCTCGATCGATGCCGTGTTGCGCAGGTCGTATTCCTGTCGTGTGTCAGCACCGCAGCGGCCCTCTTTTTTTGACTTTTGACGTTCTCTTCGTCCTCGACATCCGTCATATCCTTACCATAAACACAATGCGGCCGAGATCGCCCGTCACCTTGAGATGCCGCTTGGCCATCTCCTCACGGTACGGCACAACCACCGTAACACCTTGCCGAGCTAGGATGGGAGTTAGCTTTTTTTCGTCGTCGTTTTCTTTGGTCGTCGGGTTCTCCTCTCTTCTCTCTTCTCACGCACCCAGGCGGTTGACAATGTAGCGGCCAAGCTGGCCCGTCGCGCCAAAAACAGTCGCCGTGTGGCCGCCAAGAGACGATCTGGACACGTTAGAAAAGAGTCCCCTGGACATTGGATATATTGGACAGCTCTCCCGTCAACACACCTGCCACCCGGAACACGCAGGATCGGCTTGCCGGTGCGCGAAATGGAAAGGTCAGAGACCGTCCGGCGCTGCTGCTGCAGCATGGTCCGCGCCATCTTCTGCGACGACCGCGCCGCGGCAGCCGGAAGAGACGACATGGTTGCGAGGTGTCGGAAGCGGGACGCTGGAGTATGAGGTCGGGGGATCAGTGGCGGACAGAAAAAAAAAAAGGAGCTGGCCGTAGGAGCGCGTCGTGAGAGCAGCAGCAGCTTCCAACTTGCCAAGGTGCTTTTGCCCGTTTTTGCGTGGATCGTCCAATGGATGCAAAAGTAATGATTGGGTTCCCATTGGCGGGAGGGACCCATGCGTGATGTGTCATTTGATGCGTCACGCTTTCTGCTGACTAGCGGAGAAATAAATTTGCGAGGGGCAGCAAAAAGGAAATATACAAGACAGATGTACCTTTTTACGTGGGCTCCGACCAGGCTGCATTCGAGCCGCGTCTGTACCAGGCAATGGTGGAAGGTGCATGCTGGAACCAGTGTGGGTGGAAGCTTCCCTGTTCGGCCTACGACCATCGCATCACCACCCAATTCCAGCTACCCATTTTGGCCACCACTTTTTGACCCGGACTTTTATTTCCAACACAATTGAGGCAGCCCCTATCCGTCGACCACTTGACACACACGACACACGCCGACAAAATCCCCTCCTCCTCTCCCGTGGTGACATTACCAACTGAAGCGTTTGACATCTCCGTCGCCAACGGCTTCCATCGTCACACCCTCTCTCCTCCCTTCACATCTTCACATTTTCACATTTTCACACAATGAGCGCCGAGGCATTGGCCGACTTCCTCGACGAGCAGCGCGATGCCGCGCCGGCCGCGCTGCAGGGCGCCATCCTCGAGATTGAGGGGCTGTGGGAGCGCAAGCTGTGGCACGAGCTGACGGGCGCGCTGCTGGTGCTGTTCCGCAACGAGCAGAGCGTGCCTCTGCGGCTGCCCTTTTTCAAGACGTTTGTGGTCAAGTTTGCCGACAAGATCAACCAGCTGCAGCTTGTGAGCCTGGCACTGCTGGCGCTGCCGGCGTGCTCCGACGACAAGGAGCGTCTGTCGTTCCTGCAGTCGGTCGCCAGCAAGGTCGACCACGAGGATGCCCAGGACGCCTTTGTCTACGCCACGATCGCCGTGGCCCGCGTCAAGCTCTCGCTGCGCGACTTTGACGGCGCGCGGGCCGACCTCGACGCCGCCGAGCGCGTGCTCGAGCGCTTCGACACCGTCGACACGTCGGTGCACGCCGAGTTTTACGACACCAGCGCCCTCTACTACCAGGCCAAGCTCGACTTTGCCCTCTACTACCGCAACGCCCTGCTCTACCTGGCCTGCGTCGACGTGGCCGCCCTCGACGCCGACGACCGCCACGACCGTGCCTACAAGCTGAGCCTCGCCGCCCTCGTCTCACCCAGCATCTACAACTTTGGCGAGCTCCTGCTGCACCCCATTCTCGATTCGCTGACCGGCGAGGACGACGAGGCCGCCTCCGACGCGAGCTCCGACGACGGCAACGACGCGTGGCTGCGCGAGCTGCTCTTTGCTTTCAACCGCGGCGATCTGCGCGCCTACGAGCGTCTGTCCGAGCACATTGCCAGCAACACGCTGCTCAACAAGCACAGCGGCCAGCTGCGGCAAAAGATTTACCTTGCCGCGCTGACCGAGGCCGTCTTCCGCCGCCCGCCGCACCAGCGCTCCATGACCTTTGCCACCATTGCCAGCGAGACCAAGGTCGCCCCCGACGAGATTGAGCACCTGGTCATGAAGGCCCTGAGCCTCGGCCTGCTGCGCGGCACCATCGACCAGGTCGACGAGATTGCGCACATCAACTGGGTGCAGCCAAAGGTCCTCGACATGAAGCAGATTGACAACATGCGCCAGCGGCTAGGCGAATGGGGCTCCAGCGTCAACCAGCTCGGCAACTGGATCGAGCGTGTCGGCCAGGACGTGTGGGCAGCGTAAAAGAGACGGGGGAATGAGGGGAAATGTGCATGGGAAGGGAGAGTGGGTTCATGGGTTCATGGGACCAGCGTGCTTTTATCATATTTTTTTCTTTGTTGGTGCTTTTGCATTTTTGTAGAAACAAAAAAAAAGGGACAAGTTTGTCTATTTCGCTATGCCATTGAACACGTGAAAAGTAAAAGCACAAAAAATGTGAATGACATGAGTAAATCAAATAAAACGAAAGAAAGAAATATTGAAATGCTAAAATTTAACCATCAAAAATCTCCATGGGTGCCTCTGTTTCTTTTGGTACACTGTTTATCCTCCCCTACTGCTTTCCACGTTTTGATGCCTTTTCCGATGTCAATGTCTTCTCAGATGCCACTGCTGCCGTCTCCGGAGCAGCTGCTGGCTGACCGAGAACGATGAACGAGGCCACTATCCAGGCTGGCCACCACACGCACCAGACGACCACGGCCGTGTACATGCCCCAGACGTCCCATCCAAAGGCAGCCAGACGCAGCGCCTCGGCGACGTCGAGGCCGTAGACGGCACAGCACGCGACCAGCACGGCCGGCGGCGACAGCAGGTTGAGGACCAGCGTTGACAGCAGACGGCGCACAGGGCTGTTGGGCGACGGCTGGACAAAGGTGACGGGGCAGGCCAGCAGACCGACGAGGAAGGCCAGGGAAAAGTTGAGCGTCGCCAGCGAGGCCAAGAACATGC
This sequence comes from Intubia oerlemansii, assembly GCA_020002355.1. NCBI lineage: Eukaryota > Fungi > Ascomycota > Sordariomycetes > Ophiostomatales > Ophiostomataceae > Intubia > Intubia oerlemansii. The sequence goes on from JAGKRZ010000449.1 coordinate 7,417, forward strand.
CCAGCAGCAGCAGCGAAAACGCCTTGATCAGGTGGTACTGCTGGACCGACGGGCGGTACGAGACCGTCAGCACACGGGCGAGCACGTGCGGCAGCAAGGCATTGACCACGCCAAAGGCAATAAAGACGGGTGCCAGGATGATCTGCGGCACATGGTGGAAGAGGTAGAGGGGCGCCATGCCGAGAGCCTGGCAGAGAGCGACGACGGCCAGAGGGAGGAAGAGGTCGCGCTCCGTGACACCCGATGACGAGGCCGATTTCGAGGCCGATTTCGAGGCCGCCGTCGATGTCGCTGGGGGCTCACCGCTCTGCAGCCACAGGGCAATGGCCATAATGGTAAAGTTGGCGGCGACCAGCATGGCGCTGGGCAGGTAGGTGCCGATGCTGACAAAACGCTCCTTGCTCATGAGCAGGTAAAAGAAGAAGCTCTGGTGCAGGTGTTCGAGCAGGTTGTTCAGACTGCGAAACGTGCCCTCGAGAATCCGGCCCATGGCCATCTCGTCGTGCAGCCAGCCCACAATGACAATGTTGCCTTCGTGGTTGATCGTCGTCGCCGTGTATGGCTGCAGCGTCACGGCATCGACGTGGTACGCCATAAACGCCGAGTGCGCGCCCGTCGCCGCACCCACGCCCTGCCGCAGCATGCCGCGCAGCATCGTGCGCAGCCGGTCCGCATATCCATCGTCGTGCCGCCACATATCCTGCAGCGACACGCCCGCGCCCATTTGGCCGCCCGCCACGTGCACAATCGAGTTGATCAGGTCGAGGTTGGGCAGCTGTCCGTTGACGCCATCGTAGACAATGTGCACCGCCGAGAAGCGCCGCGACATGCCCTCGTCGTTCGCGCTGCCGTCCTCGGCCAGCGTGTAGTCGAGCGCCACGCCGCCCTGCAGCGCACCGGCCTTGCGTGGCAGCGGGCGCACAAAACGCGGGTCGTGCGCGTCGTGGTAGGCGTCGACCCAGGCCTGCGGTCCTGTCAGGCTGTCCGGCGGGAACAAGAAGATAATGTCCTTGGACCACAGCGACCAGCGCCGGAAGTAGCGCGCCAGCGCCAGCGTGAGGGCCACGCCGTGGTTGTTGGCCACGCCGTGCACGCTGCGCCAGGGCGCAATCAGCACGAGGGCCTCTGTGGCGTCGCCACGAGGCGCCTGCAGAATGGCATAGAGGTTCTCACCGGCCACGGCGCCGCCGGCAGACGAGTGGTACGTGTAGTTTTGGCGGCCAATCTTGAGGCCCATCGGCGCCAAGATGGACGCAAGCCGGTCGTTGATGGCAATGTTGGCCGCGAGAGCGGTGTCAAAGGCATCAATGCCCTCGGTCCCGTTGGCAATCCGAGCAAGGGCGGCCTCCTCGTTGGCCAGGACCTCGTTCACCTCATGCTTGAAGGCGCGGAAGATGTGCTGGTCGCTGCCGCCAAAGTAGGTATGTACCTGGCCAGGAAGAAGGGCATTCTCGGAGATGTAGGTGCGGCGCGAATATGAGTTGAGTGGCAGCACAAGAAGCGAGGCCACGCCGACGATGATGAAGAGAAGCGAGACGTAAGGCGGGATCTTGAAGATACGCGGGTCACGCCGGAGGCGCGTGAGGGCGGCTGGCACAGATTAGCAAAGGAAATGTAAATAAAGAGGAAAAAAGAGAATGCGTCTTATACGGAAGCCAATGCAATATTGTACACACTGATTAAGCTTGCCATTGTGGCGGCGTGGCCGTGATGCTGATGCGTTGTCGGTCGCAATCGCGGAGGGGTGGAAAGGCCAGCAGGGAAGCTCTCGTCCGCAGTGTTCATTCACTGTCGTACCCCGTAGCTGCTCTCTCTAGCGCGTCGGGCTAGGCAAGGGGCCCCTATTCAGAGCGCGTCTCAATGAACCGTTATATGCATATATCTCTTATATACATATAATAGATCACCACTGTAACAAGGCCACTGGAAACAACGTTCTACAACCACACATTGGCAATGAATGGCAGAAAAAACATCATGCACAGTCTATTATCATTCATGCTATATAGCAGAACCAACGCCCCGATAATCGCTTTATAAGGCAAAAAACAAAATAGAAAGACGTATTACACGTGACACGTGACGCAAACAAGGAAAGAGTTAAGGAAAGAAAATAAAGCACATAGGGGCAGAAATGCAGAGAGACGAGCATAAGAAAAAGGCAATGAAAAAAAAAGGGTGGTGCCCCGCGGATCCAAGTGTATATTAGGAGTCAAAAATGACTCCGGACAGACACCACATGAGGTCTTATATACGGCGTCACTGACTTCAAGGGCCCAGACGCTGAGTCGAGCCGACGAGGCCGATGGCAGGCGTCGCTCCTGATGCCGACGAGGCCGTGCCGGGCGTGGCGACGCTGGGCAGCACGCCGAACCGGCCATACGTCTTTTGGTCGACGCTGACATAGTGCGGCACGCGGGCGAGCAGGTTGAAGCGCCCCTCGATCCAGCGGAGAGCCGTTTCGGGAGGCGACAAGAACTTGAGGTAGCCGAGGCCGGCCAGGTAGCCGACAGCAAGGCCAGCGAGGTGGCCGGGCAAGCTGGTGCCGGGCACGAGGACGTAAATGACAAAGGCAAGGGCGAGGGGGGTCGTCCAGGTTGGCACGCGGACGCCGCCGACGGAGAGGAAAGGGTTGGTGCGGAACGTGCGGATGGCCTCGATGCCGAGCAGCAAAAAGACCCAGACGCTGGCGCCGAGAACGGGCGTGTCGAGACGGAAGAGGCGCTCAAAGGCGACGTACATGAGAGCGGGAATGGTAGAGAAGGCTGGAAAGCATGGTTAGAAACATGAGAAAAACAAGGTTTCATCACACAAAAAGTATATGCGGGTTGTAACGTACGTCCGAAAAAGAGGGCCAGAGTGGTAATAGTACCGTGGCCGCCCTCAAAACGCTCCAGCAGAGGCACGAGCGCAACCAGGTTGGCCATCATGTGGAAGATGCCTTTGTGCACGAGCGGGAACGTATTTGTCCGGTACACTGTGGTGTCAGATGCAGTCCAAGAAATATAAAGGAAACAACACCCAGGATAAGTCTTACTCGTCGTCAATGACAGCGTGGATGGAACAAGATCGCCCCATGCCTGCAGGTCCCAGAATGGCAGCCAGCCCAGCACATAGAGACCAAGAATGGCAACCACCATCAGACGCGTAAAAAGGGGAAGCCGCGACAGGTAAGACCGCGTCGAGCGTGCATTAATGAAATTGGCTGTGGCTGCCGATACCGAAACAGGCGGTCGTGACGACGACGACGACGACGAAGCTCCTGCTGCTGACCAGATATCGGCAACGACACCGGGGCGCCGGCCCTGCGACGGCGTCGAAGGCATCGTAGAAAAGGAAGGGGAGTGGGAGGCGGATCGATTCGAGAATGACTTGTTCTCTCAGAGATCGAGATCGTGGAGTAAACAAAACGGGAAACTTGAGGTCGTAAATAGGTAGTCACGTTTTTTTTTCGGTCGCTCCTTCCTTGTGACAGTCGGCGGTGTTGTCAAATGGGGGGCGCGTGCCTCTTGGGCGAAATGGGAACGAACTGCTGCGGCACTGCGCACAAAATATGGGCAAGCGGCGCGGTCAGATTGAGCCAAAAGGATCCGAGTAGGTACATTTGGCATGTATCTTCCTCGCAGTGACGTCGCAGTGTGGGGCTCAACCGTACTTCACGTGCAATGAAACCGTGACAATCTGGCAGACGTCAAAAGACTTCATAGATTACAAAGACTTCACCTGAATGAGAATGCACTCGCAAATTTATCACAGTTTCCAATTCATATTCAAAAAAAAAAAAAAAACACAAAAAAAGTAACGCATTGGATGTATAGGGTAGTATATAAACTCAGTCAAAAATTACATCCTCCAATCTTTGACCTCGTGGTATTTTTTTCATGAGTTTGCTTTTTTTTTTCATCTTTATTCCCAACAGTCAGTCACACTCGACACCATTTACTGGCTCTTGGCCATGGTGTTGAGAGCGCTGCCGTTCTTGAACCACTCAATCTGGCCGGCGTTGAAGGTGTGGGCCAGGGGAATGTCGAAAGCAGCACCGTCCTTGGGGTGGACGCGCATGGTGATGGGCTTGCCAACAGCCAGCTCGGTGCTCAGGATGTCGACGCGGTCATCGGGCTTGATCTTGTCGTAGTCAGCGGGCTCGACAAAGGTCAGGGGAAGCATACCCTGCTTCTTCAGGTTGGTCTCGTGGATACGGGCGAACGAGCGGGTGATGATGGCCAGACCACCAAGGTGGCGGGGCTCCAGGGCAGCGTGCTCACGCGACGAGCCCTCACCGTAGTTCCAGTCACCAATGACAACCCACTGGATGCCCTTGGCCTTGTAGTCACGGGCGACAGCGGGGACAGCGCCGTACTCGCCAGTCTCCTGGTTGCGGACCTTGTTGGCCTCGCCGTTCTCGGCGTTGGTGGCACCAATCAGCATGTTGTTGGAGATGTTGTCAAGGTGACCACGGTACTTGAGCCACGGGCCGGCCATCGAGATGTGGTCGGTGGTGGTCTTGCCCTGGGCCTTGATCAGGATGGGCAGGTTGAGGGCGTCCTTGCCGTCCCAGGCCTTGAAGGGCTGGAGGATCTGGAGGCGGTCCGACGAGGGCGAGACAGCAACCTTGACCTGGCTGCGGTCAGCAGGGGGGGCCTGGTAGGTGTCGACGCCGGTGTTGTAGCCGTCAGCGGGCAGACCGTTGCTCTCCGAGGGAGGGGTGAGCATGAACTCGTTGCCGTCCTTGTCCTTCAGGGTGTCCTTCAGGGGGTTGAAGTGAAGCGAGCCGGCAATGGTGAGGGCAACGACCATGTCGGGCGAGGTGACGAAGGCGTGGGTGGCGGGGTTGCCGTCGTTGCGGCCGGTGAAGTTACGGTTGTACGACGAGACAATGCTGTTGGGGGTGCCCTTGGCAACGTCCTGGCGGTCCCACTGGCCAATGCAGGGGCCGCAGGCGTTGGCGAGGACAATGCCGCCAAACTCCTCGAAAGTGGCGAGCTGGCCGTCGCGCTCAATGGTGGCGCGGATCTGCTCGGAACCGGGGGTGACGGTGAAGATGGCCTTGGCCTTGATGCCGTGGGCCATGGCGTCCTTGGCAATGTGGGCGGCGCGGCTCATGTCCTCGTACGACGAGTTGGTGCACGAGCCAATGAGACCGACCTTGACCTCCTCGGGCCAGTTGTTGGCCTTGACGGCCTCGCTGAACTTGGAGATGGGGGTAGCCAGGTCGGGAGTGAAGGGGCCGTTGATGTGGGGCTCAAGCTCCGACAGGTTGATGTCGATGACCTGGTCGTACTCGGCACCCTCGTCGGCCTTGAGGCCGTGGCTGTAGGTGCGGGCAAAGTCACCAATGTCCTTGCGGTTGGTCATGGCGAGGTAGTCGTACATGCGGTCGTTGAAGGGGAAGAGCGAGGTGGTGGCACCAATCTCAGCACCCATGTTGCAGATGGTGGCCATGCCAGTGCACGAGAAGGTCTCGGTACCAGGGCCCATGTACTCAACAATGTGGCCGGTACCACCCTTGACGGTGAGGATGCCGGCAACCTTGAGGATGATGTCCTTGGCCGAGGTCCAGCCGTTCATCTTGCCAGTCAGGTTGACACCAATGATCTTGGGGGCCTTGAGCTCCCAGGGCAGGTTGGCCATGACGTCGACGGCGTCAGCACCACCGACACCGATGGCGCTCATGCCGAGACCACCGGCGTTGGGGGTGTGCGAGTCAGTGCCGATAAGCAGACCACCGGGGAAAGCGTAGTTCTCGAGGATGATCTGGTGGATGATACCAGAGCCGGGGCCCCAGAAACCAATGTTGTACTTGGCGCAAGCCGAGGCAAGGAAGTCGTAGACCTCCTTGTTGGTGCCGACAGCGCGGGCCAGGTCCTTGGCGCCGCCAATCTGGGCCTCGATCAGGTGGTCACAGTGGACAGTGACGGGGTTGGCAACAGCGTCCATGCCGGCCGACATGAACTGCAGGATGGCCATCTGGGCAGTGGCGTCCTGGCAGGCAACACGGTCGGGGCGGAGCTTGAGGTACGAGACACCACGCTCAATGTCCTGGCCGTGCGGGTCGTCCAGGTGCGAGTAGAGGATCTTCTCGGCGTAGGTCAGAGGGCGGTTGAGGCGCGCGCGGACAATGTCCAGGTTCTCGGCCATCTTCTTGTAGTTGATGAAGGTGTTGTCCTCCCAGATGTTTTGGCGGACCTGGCGATGTTAGCTGGATGTCCATGGAATCCATGCTTTGCGGTGCTTGTGAATTTTCATGTCTCATAACACGAAGCCCGTGAAGCTCGTGATGCGCACGAGATTCATGATATCCACGATGCGCATTGTTTCCTCCGGGGAAACCCGCATCGCCCAATTCCTGCTTAAAATCAGATAAAAACTCACCTTGCGGTCGAGGGGGGTGTCAGAGACAGTGGCCATGGTGCGGCGGAGGCCCAGGCCGCTGAGAGCCGAGTGGCTCCGGGCGACCTTGCCCAGAAGCTGGCGAGAAGCCAACATTGTGTCTGATTTTTCTTGTGGAGGGGAGAGGTTACAAGAAAAAAAGTGATGCCACGAGAAAACGGGCGAGGAGACTTGGGAGGAGAAAGGAAAGAAAAAAAAGAAGGAGAAAACAAAAAGAAGAAGAGAAAAGGAAGAGGGGAGAAAGGGAGGAGAGAAAATTGTGGGCAAAACACGGGAAAAAATAACGAAACGTCGATTGGAGAGGGACGATGGGGGAGGAGGGGGGGTGTGTGCGTGTGCGTGCGGGCGTGTGTGAGGTGTGTGGTGCCTCTGTGGTGGGGGGTGTTTGACCAGGAAGGAGCGATCAAAGAATCGCGGTGTTTTTGGTCTCGTTCTTGCTTGCTTTTGCTTGCTTGTGGTTGCTTGCGGTGGTGGCGCCTGCTTGTTTTGCAGTGCTTTTGGCGCTACAGAGTGCCCACTCTTCGGCTCTTTGTGGGCCCATGTGGTATGGGGGAAGGAGCGATTGTCGCCGGACAGGCGCTGGCAAGCTCCTCGGCTATGACGACAAACTTCTATAGCGGGCGCATGGGCCAATCAAAAGTGGCGCATTATTGTTTGCGGACATGGGTGTGGGAATGTAAAAGTGGAACTATATGTCTGGGAGGGCAACGAAATGAAGACGACGAGGTACCATTGAAAGCATGCGCCTGTCCGGTCGAGCGGCAGAGCGCGCGAACGGAGTGACATATGATAGCTACTCGTACAAGAGTTTATTATATGCGACAGAGAGAGGATGCTGAGTAGGCAATGCAGATGGCCGACTGTTGCGGACGTCAGAAGATGGTATACGAGTACAGAGCAATTATTTTGTTTTGCGCAGCAACTGGACACTCTATAAGCACAACGTTGCCACGTTCATGTAAGATACGAGAGTACGGAGTATCTTCCACTAAAACAAGAGAAGCTCGCATGTCCGCCGCGTCGCGGTATTTACGAATGACCGCAGAGTGTACCAACGGACAACGCTCTAATTCGGCAGGGGCGATTCGCCGATGGTCGCAGCGCTCTTGCCTCGTCAACTGCTTGTGTATCTCTCCATGTGCATCGCACCCCCCATCGCACCTTCCTCCACACTCCGGTGCACTCGAACCGAGTAGTACGTTGTTCCCATGGCCAGACTTTCCATGACAGCGGTAATGCTCTCCCGGATTGAGGGCATCAGTACGAGTACATGTATCTTACTCCGTACACGCTTCCTTTTTTTTTCTCGTTTTTCTCGCTCTCCTGGCCGCAGGTGAGATACTCCGTACGCCCATTTTTTACGCATCGTCGCGCATCGCCGTCGCCGTTTGCCCCACGCAAGGTTCGTCGTCCTGCGGTTTTATCCTCTTTTGGCCTTTTTACTGGGCCCCTTTGGCGTATTTTTTGCTGGTCTGCAGGTCGAAAAAGCTTTCTGCGACCCATTTTTTTACTCAGTAGCGTTTTTCTTTCGCACAAGGCCTGCGACAGCTCGGCAGCGGGCGGTTTTCCGAGTATTTACGAACGGTGGCTCCGAAGAGCAAGACTGAGCCTTCGGCCTCAAGTCCGCAAACGCGGCAATTGGCATGGGCGACGGGCTGCTTTTATGTTTGGAAGGGAGATACTCCGTAATAAGAGGCTAAAAATGCGATTTTTATGCGATGCACGACGGAAGTCCGATAATTACGGACCAGAGTGCAGAACACAAGGTCTGTTACATATCATGTAATCATTATCACGTGACTTACCACGCGACTCGATCTAGCATGTGAAAGAGTGGAGATGCAACTGATCGGTGCCATGCATGTACCATTGTACCTCTTTGGCGGTCTCCACAAAATTTTCCGATAAGGATAACGAAAAAAAGTCTCGAATTCCCCACACATCAATCTTCAACCTCATCATATCACAATCGTACCAAAAGACGAACGACATCACAAACCACGCATCAAACACGACAATACTATAGCGATCATCCATCACACTCCGTATCGAAAATGGGTGGCACAACGAACAAGAGAACTTTGACCAAGACGCGTCGGATGACGAGGTGCGTTTTTCCATCGCTTTCCCCTCTCCTCTTTCATTTTACACCCGATCATCCATGTCCATGTTTCTAACCTTTTTGTTTCTTGCAGAGACGTCGACCAGATTGCGCAAGATATTCTGTCGCCTGCCCACCTTGACCGGTACAAGGCGACCAAGGCGACAGAAGATCTGCCCGGCCTTGGCAAGCACTACTGCAGGCCCTGTTCGCGGTGGCTGGAGACGGCGGAAGCTCTCGAGACGCACCGCCGGGGCAAGCCTCACAAGCGGCGGCTCAAGCAGCTGGCGGAGGGTGTGTACACGCACGCAGAAGCCGAGGCGGCAGCGGGCAAGTATATCGACAACGGACCGCAGACGCGCATCTTCAACAAGCCGCTGGCCATCGGCGTCGACGGCGACAACGCGGCAGAAACGACCGTGGCGGCTCCGCAGTCGGACGACAAGACTGTGACAGCAGCTGCCCAGGCTCTGGCGGCGACTGTGGACGTGACCATGTCGTGAAAAAAGCCCGACCGGCATGGTTGATTTCTGAAACGACTACTCCCCGACAACGACAAGAAAAATCATTTGCGATACCCCCCGACACAAAGCATTTCGTTGCCTTGACGCCAAAACGCATGATGGAAGTCCTGAAGCTGAGATGCAAGGGCCCAAACGGACCCAAACGGTTCATATGTTTCCAGAGAGATGGGAAGACGGGCATACCGATCACCGAATCTGGAAAGACAATAGAAAATGAACCCGCCATCTCGAAGCAATATGGCACACCATCAAATCTGCGGCGCCGCGTCAAAAAATGACGCATGAATACACAGCATTCACTTTATGAGAGCGAAAAAAAGGACTGTTTTTTTTTATCTTTGTCTTTCCATAAATGCATAACTCGTGAATTTGAAGCCATAACGTGTAAACAAAGAAAAAAAAAAGGGTAAGATACAGCCGACCGTTTTTAGCAATTTTTCTTCTCGTGTAACGTCTGTTCCATCGACTACCGCCGGCCGTCCAAACTTGGCCGCATTCCATCCAGGCTTGGCCGAAGTGAGCTGCCTACAACAGTTAGAATCAGGATAATGATAAGAGGGGGGAAAAATACTGAAAACAGGATAACAGGATAACAGTAAAACAGAAGCACGGCAGAAAAGAAGAACAGAAAAACACAACAAAACAATAAAAGCTCAGGAATTAAACATACTGCTGCTCCGTCTCCGACGGGCACGGATCTCGGCCGGGTCGCTTGCATGCAGACCGGTCGTTTTAGCAAAGAGGTTAAGAATATCAGTGAGAGAGACAACACCAGTGAGACGACCCGACAGATGAGCGCCCGGCAGAGCGGCTGCTGGGACCGAGACAAAGCCGGGCATGGAGCTGGTGAGAGAGCTGGGAAGCGATCCGGAGCTGCTGCTAACGCTATCGGCGCCTCCGTGACCGGCATTTCCTGCATTTCCTGCATGGGCCGTGGCAGCCGTGGTGCCGGGAATGTTGATGGGTGAGTGTGGTGCGGCCGTGCTAGAAGCAGGGGCCGTCAAGACGACGGACTCACGGCGGCCTTCGGCGGATGTCGTCGTGGTGCTGGTGTTGTTGTTGCTGTTGGCCGTAGTGGCGGCGGTGGTCGTAGGGTTGAGTGCCGGAGGAGGCACAGCGATGCTGCTGGCGGCGCTGGGAGACCGGGAGTGGCGGCCATGGCCAGCGTGGCCAGCACCGCTGGCAGCCGCAGCTGTGCCCGGCGATGGCGAGCCGATCGTGACACTAGATACGGCCGACGTCGAGTGGACAGGGCCAAGATGGGGCGTGTGGGGAGCCGAGGGTGAGGGCGAGGGGGCGTCGACCATCCACATACGGTGGGAGCGGGTGGCGACGAGCTTGGCGACGGTGTGGGCGAGGGTGGAATGAGGGTTGACGTAAAAGACGGGGAAGGAGTCGCGACCATCCTCGACGCCGCGCTCGGACAGGATGACCGAGATAAAGTGCATGCACGAGGACTGCAGCAGGGGGAAGCTGGTGACGGAGGTCAGGTGCTGGACGTCGCGCGTGGAAATATTGCCGACGACATTGAGGCCGTTGTCGACGACGGCAACCGATGTCAAGCCTTCGCTGTTCATGAGCGTGAGGGCATCCGCCAGAGGACGGTCGGCACTTGAAAGGTTAGTATATGTGGTGTGAGAGAGAAAGAGGAGGGGGGGGGGGGGGGGGGGGGG
>JAGKRZ010000450.1:0-17957 GCA_020002355.1 Intubia oerlemansii
AAAAAAAAAAAAAAAAAAAAAAAAAAAAAAAAAAAAAAAAAAAAAAAAAAAAAAAAAAAAAAAAAAAAAAAAAAAAAAAACAATAGCACGCCAAGAACCATACTAGATGCCACGGAAGGTAATGTTGTGGCCGCGGGCGTTCATGCGCTCAACAATGTTTTTGAGCATGGCCTGAGACGGCGAGGTCTCGATGGCGAGCTCGACAAACAGGTCGCGGTAATCGTAGCTCATGGTGCTGGTTGTGAGGTGTAGGTGTTGTGTGTTGTGAAGAAGGATGTGAGGAAGGATGGGGAGAAAGAAGAAAAAAGAAGAAGAGGGAGAAGAAGAAGAGGGTGAAGAAATAAAAAGAAAACAAAACACGCTAGGGCAAAAAAGTGAACTAGAGAAAAACAAGGGCAAAACAAGCGCGAGATATACCGGATAGCATCCCAGGTGATAATGTGCCCATGCTCGGCAAGGTAGGCAACAATCTGAGCTTTCTGCTCGGCAGACGGTGGGCAGTACTTGTACATGGCCTGCAGCAGGTCATGCTTGATGGTGCCGTCCCAGCGAGACATTTTTTGAACGATTTGTGTTGAGATAGTGATGCGGTGGTGTTTGGATGGTAGTGGTGTGAAGGTGAAGTGAGGTGTAAGAAGAAAAAAGTGAAAGGAGCAAGTGACACGACGAATAAATACAAAAACACAAGACTAGTACACAAAAAACAAACTAGATCACACGGGAAGACAGCAACACAACAACACAACAACAGAACAACACGCACCGGATAGCGTTCCAGACCACATCGTGACCGCGGCGGCGCATCTCCTGGACAATGCGGTCTTTTTGCTGCTCGGAAAAGGTGCTCGGAGTGACGACTTCCATCATGGAGAGGAAGAGGTCCGTGGTGGCGCTTTCGTCCCACTTGACAGGCATTTTTGAGTTTGGGGGTAGGAATGCTCTCGAGGTAGATGTTGTAGAGTGATGTGAGGTTGTAGGAAGGAAAGAGACAGAGGGAGAGAAGAGAACGAAAGAAAAGAAAAAAAGACACGCTAAACAGAAGTAGATACAATATGCACGGCCCACTGGTCACCACCTTGGACTCACCGCACGGCTTGATACGTAAAGGTGTACCCAGAAGCGGCCAGGCTGGCCAAGATGACATCCGACTGCTTGGAGACGGATCCTCCGCTGGCCACGAGTGCGTCTGTGACAGCAATGCAGAGAGCGACATGGGCATTGTCGTCCCAGACAGACGTCTTGCCGTTGTTTTCCATGGTGTCAAGGTGTAGAGGTAATTGAAAATGGGTTGTAGTTTGGTGCTGAGTTGGTGATTGTGTAGATGGGAGAGTAGTGAAGAGAGAAGTGAAGAGGGAAGGAGAAGCTAAAAAAAAGGACAAAAAAAGGGCAAAAGAAAAAACACGGCACTGCACATCTCACTGTTCATTCACAGCACGCCACCTCAACACTTACTTCATCTCGGCATAGGTCACATTGTGGCCACGCATGGCCATGACCTGCTTGATGATAAAGACCTGGTTGTCGGCCGAGCCGTGTCCCAGGGTCATGGCCATGTAGATGGCCATGCAGAGGCTGGCCTCGGCGGCTTCGTCCCACTGACGGCGTTAGCAGGAGAGGGGATTGCGTCAAGAGAAGACTGGACGCACCACGAACGTGGACTTGTTCTTTTTTGCACGGGCCATGGTGTCGCGTGTATTGAATGTGTGTGTCGTGTCGAGGTGTCGAGTCAAGACGTCGTGACGTTGGTGTCGCGTAGTTGCGTATTTGCGTATTTGCAGCCCAAAATTCACGACGCGAAAAACCCGCCAAGAAGATGGGAATACAAAAGAATACAAAAACAGATGTATTGGCAGAGGACGAGAAAAAAAGGCTGCAAACAAAAGCAAAGACGACAAAAAAAGACAAAGACACCAAATCCATTCACGACAAAAAAAAGTCGCCCTCCTTCCTGTCTCTCTCTCTCTCTTTCTCTCTGTGACCCTTTTCTTTTCTTTTGCCTTCTTTTGCCTTTTTTTTGTCCTCCTCTCCCTCCCATTCACTCTCGCGGTAGGCCATACTTCATAATGCATAATCTCGTGTGCTGGTTCGTTTCGACAAGCTCTTCAATGGGCAGTGCCGGTGCTGGTAGCCTCTGTCCATTCATGCCGAGCCGTAGTATCTGTATTGTTAGAAGGGTATACAACAAAAAGACGTCTTTTTCAGATTCCCCATCCCGCCCATACTTACTCGCTGTGGTAGCCGACATTGGCAGCGCCGCCGTGTCCGCCGTGTCCGCCGTGTCCGCCGTGTCCGCCGTGTCCGCCGTGTCCGCCGTGTCCGCCGTGCGTCAGAGCATTCAGCACGGCTTCGTCGCCGAGCGTGGCGCCGCCCTGCGTCTGTGCTTTCTGCTTGGCGCTGGCGTCCATGTCGACATCGAAGCCCATGGGCACACCGACACCGACACCGACACCGACGCCTTGGCCGACCTGGCCGACCTGGCCGACCTGGCCAACCTCCACTTCTCCCTCGGCATCCTCTTCATCATTGACGTCCATGGCCGACGAAGACTGCGCTGGAGCAGCAGGAGGAGGAGGGCCACCGGCGGAGGGACCACCGACGGTAGCCGTTGTGCCGGCACTACCGCCGGCAGCACCTGTCGTGGTCGGCGGCGGACGGCCCGGCTGGTGGGGAAACTGTTGATGTTGCGAGGGCAGCGGCTGCAGATGGGGGACGTTGGACTGCGGTTGTTGGTTGTGGAGGTGGTGGAGGGGCGGCGTGGGCGCTTGCGAGGGTGTCTGCGAGACGGATTGCGAGACGGATGCCGACGTTGCAGGCGCCGCCGCCGCCGGGTCGTGCTCGCTGACGCTGCTATTGCTGCTGTTGCTGCTTGCTCCGCCCGGCGACAGGGCCATGTGGCCGGGGAGGCCCATGGACTGGCCGTGCTGGCCGTGCTGGCCGAGCATCTGTGTGTGCATGGGGTGCATTTGCATGGTCTGCATTGGCAACTGTCCCTGCATCTGACCTTGCATCTGGCCTTGCAAATGTTGCATCTGTCCCTGCATCTGTCCCTGCATGGGCATCATCTGGGACATGTTCATGCCCATCATATCGGCATCCATATCGGCATCCGGCGCAGCAGGAGGAGCCGGTGCAGAGCCAGAGGCAGAAGGCCCGGAGGCAGCTCCAGCTCCTCCAGCAACAGGAGTTCCTCCAGCAGCTCCAGCAGGAACACCTCCCGCCGGCACGGCAGCCGAGGCCGACTGCTTTCTTGGTCGCGAGCGTCCGGGGCCGGGCCGGCGCGTAATGGGGTTCAGCATGGGGTCAATCTTGGTGCCCATCATAGCGGCACCGGCCGGGGTGACGCCTCCGAGTCCGGCACCACCGCCGACACCGCTGCCGGGCAGCAGGGCAGCTCCGGCCGCAGCGGCTGCGGCAGCTGGGTCATTTTTGCTCTGGGCACGGCGCAATCCCTGAAAGTGTTGTCTGGTAGTGTGGGGGTGGAAGGAGAGGAGAAGAAGAAAAAACCAAAAAAAAAAGGGAGCCGTTGTTAGCAATTGTTAGTGTAGGGAGTATAATGAACATGAGCGAAACGCAACGCAGAAAGCGCAGAATGGAAAACGCAGAAAGTGGATTTTGGTGGGCTTTTTGCGCGGTTTTGTAAATGGTTTTCCCTTTTTTGGGCTTTTTGGGCTTTTTGCTTTTTGGTTGCGCATTCTGGTTGGCTGTTTTCTCTTCTTTTCCCTCTTTTTGGGGGCCCTTTTTTTTTGGGTGAGCGTTTTAAATGCGCACTTGCATAATAGGCGGAAAAGGGTACTTTGTCGCGTTTTTTTGGTGTCTTTGGTGTCTTTTTGAGTGTTTTTTGGTGTTTTGGGCGTTTTTGGAGCGCACCCTTCCCAACCCCCCACGAGAAAACGGGACAAACAAAAGCGAACAGAAAATAACAGAAAAAAGAGAGGCAGAAAAGAATAACAACAGAAATAAGAATAAGAGTAATATAAATAAAACAACTTACCGACATCCTTCGTTGGTGAATCCATAACCCAGAGTGCGCATATGGCCCCCAATGACTGACCATTCGGCGCCGCTAATGACGCCAATGTTTTTGACCGACAGAATGGTAAAGAAGAGGTCCTTGTCGGCGCGGTCGTTCCAGTTCTTGTTCATTTTGAGACTGAGAGGGCAGGGGTGTATGGCCCGTACAAGAAGACTGGACGGAGGAGGGGGAGAATGTATTTCAATTGGGAGGGGGGGGGGAGAAAAAAGAGAAAGGGGAATTGAGAGATTGGGAGGCGGAGAGGGAAGGTGAGGTTGAAGGCGGAAAGAGGTCCAAAAAAGGACGCAAAAGGAAGGAGAGAGGGGGGCAGAGAGAAGCAGACTTAGACAGGAGACTGAACAGGAGACTGAAAGAGAGAGAGAGGAAGAAAAAGAGAGAGGCGGCAAAAGAGAGAGCTTGCGAGGAGGTCAAAATAACTCAATGTTGTGATCTGTTGTCCTCGCGGGGTGAAGTTAAAAAAATATAAATAAAAAATGACCAAAAAAGACGCAAATTCCCAAAATAAAAATAAAAATAATTTAAAAAATAATAAGTGAGCCCCAGATGGCAGGTCAGAGAACCGCAATAGGAAGACCACCAAAAACGAAACCCAAAAAGAAAACGCAAAAGATCGAAAAGAGTAAAGATCTAAAAAAGAAAAGAAAAAAAGACGAAGAAATAAGAAAAAAGAAAAGCAAAAGGCCACAATTCTACAATGCTGTGCACAATACCTACAACGGTCAAATGCCTCGAGCCAACTAACACCGAAAAAAAGAGCAGACACTAGACAAGAGGCACGCGCCTGTCTTTTTTTTTTGCGACCGTGGAGTACCAAAGGCGGGACCTGGAGCTCTAGAGGAGCTATCTTTTTTTTTTTTTTTTTTGGATGTCTTTCTTTTCCAGCCTTTTTTTTTAAATGGCACGAGAGCAACGGTTTTCCTTGGGAGAGGTGTTCTTTCTACGCATTTCTCTCTCTTTTCTCTTCTCTTGGGCTCTCTACCCCCTGCTTCACTCCGCCTCCCCTCGAGGGATTAAATGGAATGCCCCTCTGGTCCACTCTTTTTTTTATTCTTTTTTTTCCCCTGTACTCTACGTAATTTGTAGCATTTGTTTGCGCTGCGCAGGCGCGCGGCAGTCGTTTGCTAACAAGATCGACTTGACACCTGGAGGGGTGAACAAGGGGGAAGAGTGAAAAAGAGGGAAAAGAGAGAAAAGAGGGCTCCCCCAGCTTTTGTGCGCTTGCGCGTGGCAGCGGGCGGCCATGGGGGCGCGCATGGGGGGTAAAAGTGAAAAGAGGGAAACTGCAGAGTGCCGGCCGACTGCAGACCTCTGTAGACCTCTGCAGAAAAACGAGGTGTACTCGTGTATATCTTTCGAGTCTTTTAATCGTACGCTGTACTTTGTGTACGGAGTATGGGATGAGAGATGAGGGGGCGGCTGTCATGTGGTGCGCGCTTTTTGGGGATCACGTGACATCGAAGTGAGAGGAAGAATGGAGAAAGAGGAAAAAGGAGCAACAGCAGAAACGAGGGAAAGACGGAGAGGGAAAGAGTGAGAAGAACAAGAGAGAGGAGGAAGAGAGCAAAAAGAGAGAAACAAGACAAGGAAACAGACATCTACACAGCACGATACCAGGTGAATCATCGACATGGGACGATGGTGGGATATGCCGGGGGAAGATCTAAAGGGCACGGACCAGAACGACAAGACGACTGCCGGCGAGACAGGGTCCTCGGTGTCTTTTATTTTTACATCAGAGAGTCGCAGTCGCAAACGGGCATTTCTCCGTGCTTGCTGTATCATGCTCCGTAGTCTCTGCGTTTTCTCTGTGTGTCTGTGTGTCTGTGCGGCGCCCATCTCTCGTTCTCTCTCATTCTCTCCCTCTCCCTCTCCCTCTTCCTCTCCTGCTCTGCACCCCCACCGCTCTTCTTTTTACATCGTCCACGTATCACAGACAGCCGCATAAAGCTTCCGTCCAGACAGCTGCACCCTCCTTGATGCATCCTGCAGCACCCTGCATGTAACAACACTACAGAGTACCACCACCACCAACGACAACATTTGGGTCTGCGCTGATGCCCTTTTTCTGTCCTTTTCGCCCTTTTTCGTTGTTGTCCGCTTTGTCGCATTGGGAGATAAAAAGAAAAAGATAAAATCGATAAAACCACCAAAAAGGGAAAAAGGAAAAAAGGAAAAGTGGCAGACATTCCTTTTCGCGCGCCCATGGAGCCACTGTTCCACTTTGGGAAAGGTGCCCACTGTTTCTTAATGAGCGTCATGTGAGCTGGCGTCAATATCGTGCCAGGGTTTCCGAGATGTGCCCCTCTTTTTTTAATTTTCGCGTCGCGGGCGTGGCGACGGCGGGAGAGGGGAAGCGTCATCAGGATCATCAGGACAAGACTTGAATGCCCGGGCAAAAAAAGACGGTGTGCAAGGCCAGATTGTCGTCGAATGATGGTAATGGGATATGACGAATTTTGTTTCTTTCCCATTGGCATTATTATCAATAGACTTTCCTCTCGTCTTCTCCCCTCCTCCCTCATCTGACGCTCCTTCCTCGCGTCATCGGTCCTTCCATGGCTGTTCCGTTGCGGCCCCGTTTTAGCGGCTGCAGCTACCCTTGTCCCCCCCCTCCCATCTCTCCCCTTGGTTTTCCGTGTTTCGCAGTTCTCCTTTCGGCTCTTTTTTTTTTTGTGAGTCAGAGTGTCTACAGTCGAGTACCTTTGTCTAGAAAATGGTCGGCATCTGTCGTCGTCGTTCCCGTTGCTTTGATCACTTTATTGCTTCATCGCTTTTGTTGTGTCGCCTCGCTGCTTCCTCGCATTCTTCTTCATACGAGTAAAGCTGTCCCTCCTTTCCTCCAAATCTCTTGAGACATGGCTGCCTGTTGCCTGCGGATCGGCAAGGGACACAAAAAACCCACCTCCATTGTTGGACGCGCTTTTTCTCGGTCGAGTCTCCTCTTTTTTTCTTCTTTCGGGTGTATGTGTCGTATCTGTTACTTTTCACTCGCATCGCCTTTTGTCATCCCCCCATCACCTCTCTCCCCCCCTCGCCGCTCTCTTGTTTGCTCAATTCCCCCGGCTCACTTTTGCTCCCCTGTACGCCAAGCCTGCTTCAGACCATCCCATCTGAAAAGAATGGAGTGTAGTGACGCCGCCATCTATAGTAGATCCCAGTCTGTATTTGCTTTTCAATCCTTTTCATTCTCCATTTTCTTTAATTAGTTGCATGCCGGTTCGTAAGCCGAAAATGGCCCGCTTCTTCGGGCACGTACGAGTACTCTGTATCCATCACATTTGACCGACTGCAACATGCAGAAGGGCAAAAAAAAGAAAAAAGAAACCTAAAATATGAGTGCCCCGGGTAAAAGAAAGAAAGACATTAAAAAGACAAGCTAAGATACGTATCCTACGGGTACTGCAAGATACCTCTCTTGTCATGCAAACCCCGGTCCCGGGAGACGGCTCCATTTCCTTTTATGTCTTTTTTCTTCTTTTTTCTTTTTACCTCTGACTTTCTTACTCGGGCTCCTAGCTCTCTCTTGGCCTTCCACGTCCTTTTTATATCTGCCTGGTCCCCCCTCCTTTTTTCTTGCCCATCTGCATGGTGGCCTTGTTTTCTCTTACTACTACATCTCGTCGCCTTACTCTGAGAGATCACGATATTTGAAGGACCTACTCGACTTTTTTGTTTCCATCTACCAACACTCATCGACCTCTCCTCCTCGACCGCCTCGCACTGTCCTGCCATCCTCACCTTCTCCACCGCCTTTTTGTCGTCTTGTGAATTTTCGCAAGTCTCCGCCTTGGCAAAATTCACGGTTCACTACCTACCTACTCTTCACGCCAGTGTCTCCAACCTTTTCTTTTTTTTGTCATCACATCTCCATCGATCGATCGACCTTGACGCTGCCAACTCCGCCTCACCCTGCCTCACCTTGCCTCACCTTGCCTTGAGACTTTGGCTCGCCCTGGGGTTTTCGTTTCGTCTTCGTTTTTATTTCTTTTCTTTTCTTTCTTTCTCCTCGTTGCAGTTGCCACGCCTCACACCACCTACTCTCAGTGTGTGCTTGTGTCTGCACGTGTGGATTTTTTTTCTTTTTTTTTTTTTTAATTCGCCTTCTTTTTCATTGGCCTTTTATTTTTCAATCATTTAGTCTCCTCGCAACGCATCTCGCCTCACTTTTTCGTGCTGTGCCTCACATCAGCCATTCCAACAGCAGCAAACGACCAAAGGTGCACTTTGTCGCGACGCAGCCACGACACAACCCTGCCTTGGCCAATCAATTGTGCAGCCTTCTTTTTGCTCTTCCTTATTCTCGGCTATAAGTCGTCTGAACTTGGCCTTTCTCTCGTCTTTTTTTTTTTTTTTTTTGACGATTGTCTCACTGGGCGTTTGCAACACATTTTCTTTTTCTTTTCCACACAGCACACACTTCTCCCTGTCTCTTGCCATGGCTCGGAGTAGCACACCAACGGCGATGCCGGCTGTCAATCCTGACAAGGCCATGGCTCGTCTGCTGTACGCCATGCTCAAGCAGAAGGACCTCAAGGATGTACGTTTCCCCCTGTTCTTGTCTTTTCATCCTTTATTTTTCCCTCTCTAACCCCACCAGATCGACTGGAACAAAGTCGCTTCCGATCCCGTCCTGCTCGAGGAGATCAGCAATGGACATGCCGCACGCATGCGGTACGCGAGGTTTAAGATTTCGACAGAAAAGAGCGCCGCCCTCGGCAACCCAGCCCCTGTTCGTCGGGGCAGCAAGGCCGCCGGCAAGGCCAGCCGGAAGCGCAGCTCAACCGGCGTAGTTATGAACGCGCCCGACATGCCGGCTAAGCGGGTGATGAAGAGCGAGGACGACCTGGACAAGGCCTACAAGGAGTACCAGGAGCTGCAAGAAAACTTTCCAGAGTTCCAGGACTTCCGCGATCAGGAGTTTGAGCACAGCGCCACGCTGGCTACGACGCCCCGCAAAGACAAGGAAAGTGCGGAACATCCGGAGAATAAAGAGAACAGAGAGAACGCGGGCTTCCTGCCCCTCGCGGCCACGGTCAATACCCCTGGCGTACCTCGTCTTATTTCGGATGTCTCGTTTGCCTCGTCGCTGCCGTCGCCCCCCTCGGATAGCGTCCCCAAGATGGAGTCTCTGGACCGGACGGAGTGCGAACGGACAGAGAAGATGGACTCCAAGAACGAGAACGAGATCGACCCCAGACTGGACAGTGACATTTTCGCCATGGGACCCATGACCCTCCCCAAGGCCGCGTCTGCCGCTGGCCACCGCACGCACTCCCTGCCCACTATGGCCACAAGCATCCCGGCCAGCCTCCTCATGGCCCGCCAAGCTTCCCAGGGTTCCCTTCCAGGCTCTCTCCCTGTGTCTCTTTCTAGCTCCCTTTCCGGCTCCCTTTCCGGATCTCTCTCGGCCTCTGTTAATGGCCTTCCGTCTCTTGCCGTTCCCCTCCCATCAGCTGCACCGTCTACCACAGGCCCGTTGTACGGCCCGTTCATGAGCAGCCTCCACCCTGTTGGCTTTGACCCGTTCTCGTCGCCGTGGATGGCCACGCCCTTCTCGTCGCCCGCCGTGCCCACCTTTGACATGCCCTCCATGTACGGCCACGTCGACGACGACGTCTTTGGTCCCACGACAACAACGTCGGCGTCCATCTCCGACCTGGACAATCTCTTTGCCATGGCGCAGCAGTCGTCGACCACGCTGCCGTACATGCCAACGTCCACCGGCAGCCTTGCTTCTCACATGGAGGCTGTATCTACTTCCGCAGCCAACAACGCTCAAGCTGTCAAGGTCAAGATCGAGACCGAGACCGACACGCAAAGCACTCAGGCGCTGACACAGGCCACGCAGGCTTAGGACAGTCTCGTATAAGGCTTACTTACCATCCTACTCCTTTCTGTTGTTCATTTTTCTTCCTATTGTTTTATCTTTCTGTTGTTTTCCTTTACCCGTCCTCCCTACGTTATGATGTACGATGTAATGCCTGCTCTTCGTTTTCTTCCTACGGGATGCTTTACCTGCAACTGCGTGTTGTTTCTCTTTTACCTGTTTGCTTTTACACTCGGCGATAAAAAAGACTAATGCTGTCGGGGACAGCTCGGTGGGAGGTTTTTTAATACTGTTGTCTTGTTCATATTGTTTCTTTCCTTTTCGTTTTATTTCTGCTGTCTTTTTTTACAAACTGTCATATACCGGCGGGTGGATGTTGTATGATTGTCTGTTTCCATTAAGAAATTCAAAAGTGGGCTTCTCATTTCTCTGTGTTGTCTGTTTTAAGCAAATGTGTACAGTCGAGGCAACAAGAAATGGCAAATACACAAGGAAGTAAAAAAAATCAAAAGTAAATAAAATCAACAAAAGTGCACAATACCCCGTGTTCACAACACGTGACATACACTTCTCGCTGCGTTCCTTCCTAAGTCGGAACACTATTATCACGAGTGCACCCAGGCTGAAGGCTCGCCTTGCAGTCCAGGAGAGCTTCACAGGCGCAAATCAAGCCTCTACAAATTTGCTTCCCTCTTTATTTTTCGTCTTTGTTTTTTTCTTCTTGACTGCCATCTTTTCACAGTCACAATACCTCAAGGATCCGACAAAAAAATCAAATATACAGCGGTCGATCGTTCTCGGGTCCTGACCACTCGTGTTCCACTCACCGCTTCCTAATTTGGCATTTCTCACTTTCTGTTCACTTTTCTTGACTCTTGTTCTCTTTGGCGTGAAAAGCCACACCCCCCGTGAATACAGCCGTTCTCCTGGTGCACGTTCCTCCGTGCCTTCCTCTTTTGCACTTGGCTCGATCTGCACCTTCCCACTCCTCTTATTTACTTTTTGTCCTCTCACCCGCTCACTTTTCTATTCATCTTCTTCCACAATACCATCCCCATTCATCTTTTCCTTTTACTCATCCCTTATTCTTCCATTCATCATTCAGCTTACATACAATCAACAATGGCTGACACGACTGCTGCCCCTGCTGGCAACGGCGATGCCGCCAACAATGGCTTTCCTGAGCCCAAGGCCCAAGAGGCTCTGCTCTTCTACACCATGATCAAGAACATGGTCGGCCAGCCAGAGATTGACTGGGAGGCCGTGGCCACCGACATGGGCTTCAAGAATGCTCCCGTTGCCAAGGTGAGTTTCGTGACTCGGAGGGTAACCCAGGGCATCAGACACTGTTCATGGCCCGCTGACGTTTAGAAACGCTTCTACCAAATCAAGCAGCGCCTCGGTCTCGACCGCATGGGCAAGGAGGTCAAAGAGGCCAAGGGCAAGGACAATGCCACCAAGGAGACCAAGGAGACCAAGGAGACTAAGGCTAAACGCACGACGACGCCTGACCATGGCGACGCCGCGGACGCGGCCTATATCTCACCCGAGACCACGCCCACCAAGACTAAGACGGGCCGTGTGAGCAAGGCCAAGCCCAAGCCGGCCGCGCCCAAGTCGACGACGGCCAAGGTCACCAAGGCCAAGGGCAAGACGGCCACTGCTGCCAAAAAGGAAAAGGTGGGAAACGGACAGGCCAAGACCGAGATGGCCGAAATGGTCAAGACGGAGGATGCGGACACGATGGACACGACGGACCACGCCTCTGCGTCCAGCGCCGGTCCGGCTGGCTCGCCCTCGTTCGTCAAGACGGAAGCGGGCTCGGAGGAGACGGAGGTCAAGGAGTCGATTGAGGAGGATGAGTAGAGGAAACATGGGCTACGGAGATGGCGCTCTCCTTTCTAATTTTCTTATATGTTTCTCTTTCTTTTTTAATCTTCTAATAGGCGTCACTGGTGGGAGCTGGAATGTATCAATGACAAATGGATAAAACGGATTTAATAAAAGAACGCCTCCCAAGAATAAAAGTTTATGTAAAGCAAACAACACATAAACACAGACACACAAATACCCACTCTCTCTCTCTCTTTAATTCCCGTCCTTCTTGTTGGCAGCATCACGAAGACTCTGTCCGCGTCCGGCAAAATACTGCGGCTTGCCTGCCTGTGCAGCCTCGGCCTCCTTCTCCTCCTTGGTCTTGACGGGACGCACATGGTAGCCAAAGAAGAGCTTGTTGGGTGCCAGCCGCAGCGGCTGTGGGCCGCTCCGGCGTGGTCCTCCCGCAATATCGGCCAACGAAGAGGCAAGGGTCTTGCCCCCAATGGGAGTCGACGCAGATGATGCCGCTGCTGATGCTGCTGCTGATTTGCCCTTCTTGCTGATGCGGTGTCCCTCGCCGCCAAAATTGGTGCCCACATGCGCCACCGATCCGGGAGCAATGGCTTCGTAGTTGATAGCCTGCGCCATGGGCCCGATCATGCTGGCCGCGGCCGGCATGCCGCCGCCGCTTCTCGGTGTGCTCGTCCCGCTGATGCCGCTGATACCGTTGCCTCCAACACCCGGCCCCGAAAAGGCCGAACCGGCGCGGCCCATGCTCGGTGCCTGGGCGGCGGGCTCGACGTAGCCGACGGGCGGCGCAAAATCGACCGACACGTCCGTCTCGATCATGCTGACGCCCATCTTGGGCGTCTCGGGCTTGACCTCGAGCACGGCGACGTCGTAGACGTCGCCATTGTACTCGAACGCAAAGACGTCGCCCTTGGTCAGCGCGGCAAAGTTGCGGAAAGCGCGCTCCAGCACGGCTTTTGGGTCGCTAATGTCCAGAAAGGCCGGCGACTGGGGCTGCAGCTTGACCAGCCGCGCCAGCTCGAGCGATGTCGTCTTGATCTGCATCATGTCGCCCACGTCGAGCTGCAGCGTCTCCATCATCCACTGCGGCAGGTACGCGCGCCCTTCCTCGGCGACAAACTCGAGCACGCCGCAGTGCGAGTGCTTCTCCTTTTCCGCATTGACCACCTCCATCAGCAGCGGCCACTGCACGTGCAGCCGCGACACCTTGTCGAGCGCCGACGGCGGCAGCAGAATCTTGGAGCCGTAGTTGAGCTCGGGCCGCTCGGCGCCGGGGGCCATCACCATGGGGTAGCAGCGGTAGTACTCGTCGAAGCGCATCGCGGCCGGGCCACCGCGCATGCTCATGCCTCGGCGGCCATCATAGCCAAAGCCGGGGTTGTACTGGGGCAGAAAGAGTTAGTTGTGGCGATAAAGAGAGAGTGTGTGTGTGTGAAAGAGAGAGAGAGGTGGCCATCGACGTACCATGGTGCCGATATCGTGCGACCACGGCAGTTGAGGAATAAGAAGGGTGGTTGGAGAGCAAAGCCAAGTTTTCGAGTATCGTTTCTGTGCAGAAGCTGGTGTGTACGACGATGATGCCGTCGTTGTCGCGTATGTCGCCGTGTCGTCTGTCGTGATGTTGAAGATGTTGTAGAATGCACGTTGAGGCAACTGTGAATGACGCTGCGGATCCACTTTCTCCAGCTGCAGCTTAGTGGCGGGGCGGCATGTGCAGATAGGGGTTTGTGACGTGATCTGCTGTCAGGTTTAGTAGGTGGACTAAACACACTACACTGCTAGCTCTCTATCGCCAAGCTCAAATCAAGAGCCTTGGGAGTCTCGTCCAGCAAGCTTTGACTGCCGATCTCGACTGCAGACTTGACACATCTTCCCACCGACAACGCCACATTCCCCCTACACACACACACCTAATGGCCTCGCGACACCCCTCGGCGAGACCAAAGCGCGCTGCTGAAGTGTTTGCGCGCGAGCACCATGGCGGCGATGCGACGGAGGGAACTGGCGCGGCCTCGGGCAACGTCACGTTTGACGTGCGCAACCCGTCGGCGCTGGCCCCGGACGCGCGCGAGGAAGACGAGATTCTGGACGCCGATGTGATTGGCCGTCGCGGCGGAACGAAGCGCGGCGCGGTCAACATTGACGGCTACGACTCGGACTCGGAGAATGAGACGTTTCATGCACGCGCCGAGGCGCGCAAAAAGTCCAGCAAGAAGGGCAAGGGAGGAGCCGACGAGGTCAATCTGATTGACCAGCTGGACAATTACGACAAGCGGTTGAAGGGAGATGGAAAGGACGGCGAAAAGGAGGAGGAGGACGGCGACGATGATGACATGTTTGGGGGTGACGACGACGACGATGCAGACAATGGCGCCGATCAAAAGGCCGACAAACCAGCGAGCAAGAAAAAGGCGGTGCGCTTCATGGCCGATCACGATATTGAAGGCCAGGAAGACGATAGCAAATCCCGTGCAGCCATCCGGATTGACGGGCGAAATGAAAACGAAAACGACAACGAGGACGAGGACGACGACGAAGAAGAGGTGGACGAGAACGACGAGGAGGCACTGGCGAGGGCGATGGAGGCCGAGGGCGTGGACGAGGAGGTCGGCGCCGGCGGACTGAAAAAGCACGCGCCCAAGATCGAGGCCTTCAATATGCGCGACGAGCAGGAAGAGGGCGCCTTTGACGAGGACGGCAACTACATCCGCAAGGCCGTCGACCAGGACGCGCAGCACGACCGCTGGCTCGACGGTCTCAGCAAGAAGGATATGCGCCGCGCCGCCGCTGCCCGCGAGAAGCGCGATGCCGAGCTGCGCGAGCAGCGCCAGCAGGACGACAGCATCATGACGGCGGATCTGCTGGGCGCCCTCATCACGCGCATCGAACGCAGCGAGACGCCGCTCGAAGCGCTGGCGAGGCTGGGCCGCAGCAAGAAGGCGAGGGAGGCGGCTTTGGCAAGAGACGGACGTGGCGGCGCATCAGACTCGTCCAAAGCAAAACGCATTCCGCTGTGGCGGCGCAAGCAGATGGAAAAGAAGAGACAGCACGCCCAGGGAGAGACTGGAAAGACTGGTGACGATGCCACGGATGCCACGGACGCCATGGACGTGGAGAAGCCAGTGGCCGCGGAAGATGCACAGCTGGCCGAGATCAAGGCGAGCATCGACGCCATGACAGAGGCCGCCGACCGTCTGCTGAACCGCGACTACCCCGACATTTACGATACGGAGAGAGAGCGGCTGGTGCGCGAGTACCGTGCCGAGACGGGCGAGGCATGGGTGGACCCTCCGGCCAAGGACGACAAGGCCGACAAGCCCGGAGATGGGGCGCCCGTGATGTGGGAGTACCGGTGGACGGACGGCCGTGACGGCGGCGCGGTGCAAGGACCGTACGACGGGCCGACGATGAAGGCGTGGAGTGACGCAGGGTATTTTGAGGGCGTCGAGTGTCGAAGAGCCGGCAGCGACGATGCATGGCAGAAGGAGGTTGCGTTTGTATGATTTCAGAGTCAACGTGTGTAATGAGATGCCTGTGTATAATGAAAAGAAGAATTTCATTTAAAAGGATTGCAACAAAAAAGGATTTCAATATAGACTACCAAATGAGGAACATGAAAGGTGCCTCCTCCCCACCAAAGACGCCGCCCAAAACAAAAGGATTCAAAAGGACAAAATCAAAGAAAAAAAAAACACAGGACAAAAGAAAACAAATCATCACGACATGTCCATCTTGTCGCCGTTGGCCGGCACAGCAGGTGCTGCTGCTGCTGCTGTTGTCGCTTCTGCCGCCGCCGCCGCCGCGGGAACAGCAAAGTCGACATGGCCCGTGTTGCCAATGAGACGCTTCTCCGACTCGGCCACAAACTTGACGCTGCGGGCCGGGTCGTAGAACAGACGGAAGCTGCGCTGCACGTCCTCGACCGAGACCTGCTTGGCGCGGCGCTTGGCGCTGACGAGCTGCGACGTGGTGATGAGGTTGCTGGCGTAGCGCAGGCCCGTCTCCTGGCCGATCTTGGTGAGCAGGGCGAGCGCGTCGGGCGTCAGCTCGACCTCCTCTTCCGTGGCACGCAGGGCGAGGATCTTGTTGAGCTCGTCGGGCGTGTAGGGCTGCGTCGAGATGATGGAGACGCGGTCGAGAAAGTCGAGGGGCAGGCCGTGGGGGCTGCGGTAGTCGGTGCCGCGGATGCGCGACTGGCCGCGGTTGCTGGCCATGATGACAATGGGCGCCAGGTCGACCTCGAGCGCGCGGTTGATGTACGAAAAGGCCTCAATGTCGAGCATGTGCACCTCGTCGACAAAAAGCACGCCCGGCACAATCTCCGCCTTGCCCTCCTCCTTCCACTCGGCCACCTTGGTGTTGATCTGGTCGCGGATCTCGCTGCGGATCTCGCCCGTGTCGCCCGAGAAGAGCGCCAAAAAGCCCTGCGTGCGCGAGTTGATCACGTCAATCTCGTGCAGCGACACCGTGTGCACCACCTCCTTGCGCTTCTGCAGCTCGCCCTCGGGGCACTGCAAGAACTTGGTGTCCACGCCCATCGCGTCGTAGTCGCGCGACCGCGCATACGACCGGCCCAGCTTCGTGATCTTGCCCGACGACTTGTCAATCGAGATAATGTCGCCCGCCATCACCCGCTCCTTGGTCATCGCGTCAATCATCTTGCTGCCCATGTCGTAGATCGCCTCCATGTCCGTGGTCTTGATCGTCAGCTTGCCCTGCTTCGCGCCGCCCGTCACGCTGCGGTCAATCTGGATCTCCACCACCTCGCCCTCCATGATCTCGCTCTCCTCCTTGATCCGCACGCCAATCGACTTGCGGAACGCCTGCGTCAGCGCCTCCGTCTTGGACATCTCCAGCGAAAAGATCTCCGACGCCGCCAGCGACGTAAATGGCACATCGCTCCCCAGCGACTGCGCCATGCCCATCGCAATCGCCGTCTTGCCCGTGCTCGGAGGGCCCGCAATCAGCACCGCCCGGCCCGCAATCTTGCCCTGCTTGATCATCTCCAGAATCACCGCCGCCGCCTTGCGCGCCTTTTCCTGTCCAACAAGTCCCTGCGACGACGCCCGCGGCTCCAGCGTGTCCGCGTCCACGCCCAAACCCCGGATGTGCGAGTGCGCTGCAATCAGGTTCAGGCCCCGAAGGTCCTTGCTATCGGACGTTGTCATCACGGGCTGCAGGGGGGGAGGAGGGTGTTAGCAAAAGGTGAAAAGATGAAAGGGCATCGAGAGGCGGCTGAAACTTACAGCGGCCATTGTGGCAAGAGAAGCGGTGTCTTTTGCGTTGCTCGAAAAGAATTGTTCCGGAGTGTCAGAGGGAGAGGAAAGTGTCGCTGTTTTTCAGAGGTAACGGCCTGGCCAACGTGTGCGGTGCGTCGTTGATGAGAAAATGTCGTCGTGGCTGGTGTATCTCTAGAGTGTATTACGCGTGTGAAAGCTGTCGCGAAAAAAGAGACCAAAAAGCTGCTGCTCCTGCTACGCAAATTTTAAGGCTTGCCAGTGTGGCGCGCGGCGCTGGTCTGCGTCTGCTACGGGCTGCAGGACTGCAGGGGACTGCAGGGCGTCTCATAGGGCAGGCCCGACTGGGCCATATGCTGGCCAGGTTGCGGGCCAGGTCGCGGGCCACTTTGTGATTGGAGCGCTGTGTAATGTACTAGCTACTTCGTTATGCAGACATATCACACAACCATATGTATCTCTACATACCTCGTCCGCACATGCCCAATCGTTGCTTCTTCCTGCTTGCTACTCGTATTACCCAACTACCGGCATCAGTTCGACGTGTAATGTGCACTTTTGTGCTCCTCATCAGGTCGTACCTGCTGCATTTGGCATGACGATCCGCAAACCGTTTGGGAAAACGTCGTCGGTCGCACCTTCCTCACAAGCGCATTCACTCCAGCGATAAAGCACCAAACTTCACCAGGGCTCCTTCCCAACTGGGATGCTCGTTGTGTTTGTTTATCCATCGCTCCTGCCCGGCCAACTGCCTGTTTTCGTCGCGATATAAAAACGCGAACGGCGCGTCCAACTTTTGCCTTTCATCTCTTTTTTTCCGGCCTCCCTACCTCAACACTTTTACAAAGAACCTAGGAATTGTGTTACCCTCAGCCTCTCGTCGTCAGTCACGCGAGCCACCAAAGCTCGACGACCGGCTCGACGCCGGGGACCCTTTTCAGAGATCCGCCCCCATTGCGCCTGAAAAAGCAGCATTATTACAAGGCGCGTACTAGCGCTCGTTTTTTTTTTT
>JAGKRZ010000451.1:0-17958 GCA_020002355.1 Intubia oerlemansii
CTATCCCCCATCCTACACATCCCCCCCCCCCCCCCTCCTCCCCCACCTCCGTTCCAATCATGGCAGCCAACGACGGTGTCGAGCGGCCGGCGCTCGCGACGAACCCCAAGTTTATCTTCTTTACCGATTTCGACGGCACAATCACGCTGCAGGACACCAATGACTACATGACGGACACGATCGGCTTTGGCCCGGAGCTGCGCCGCAAGGGCAACGCCGACGTTCTGGCGGGCACGCGCAGCTTCCGCGACTCGTTCCAGGAGATGATGGACTCGATCCGCACGACGTCCTTCAACGACTGCATCGCGCTGCTCAAGACCAAGATTGCCCTGGACCCGCACTTTGCCGCCTTTTTCGAGTGGGCCGAGCGCGTCAACATGCCCATTGTCATCCTCAGCGGCGGCATGGAGCCCGTCATCCGCGGCCTGCTGGAGAACTGGCTGGGCGTCGAGGCCGTCCGCCGGCGCCTGCAGATTGTCAGCAACGACGCCGCGCCGCGCGAGCCTGGCGTCAAGGACCTGTTTGCCGATGCCGGCGGCTGGAAGATTGTCTTCCACGACGACAGCTCCTTTGGCCACGACAAGTCGCTCGAGATCCGCAAGTACTCGCGCATGCCCCTGGCCGAGGGCCAGTCCCGGCCCGTCATCTTCTACGCCGGCGACGGTGTCTCGGATCTCTCGGCGGCCCACGAGGCCGACCTCATGTTTGCCAAGGCCGGCAAGGACCTTGTCGCCTTCTGCGAGCGCGAGCACGTCCCCTACACCGACTTTAACGACTTTGGCGACATTGCCCGCATCACTGCCGACATTGTCGAGGGCCGCAAGACGCTCGAGTCGGTCGTCAACAAGACGGCTTAGACGAGGGTGTCGGAGAGTGGTCTATCTGTTGTGAAACAAGGACGAAAAGGACGAAAAAGGACGAAAATGACACGAAAAAGAAAAATGATGAAAATATAGAACGATAGAAGATGATAGATGTCATAGAGATGATATAGAGGGCGCGGGCAGCCACCAGACATACACAGATGTACAGACATAGACTACTTGGACATATTTTTATTCGGATATTTATTCGGACATTTATTGGGACATTCTACTTTTCTTTCTTTCAGCACGACCTCATTTTTCTTCTTCTTCTGTCACCATCCAGCGCAGTCCGACTGTCAATCCCCCTCCCCCTCCCCCTTCTCTCACTCGGTGGACTTCTTGCTGACGGGAATATAGAACCACAGGACCATGGCCATGACAAACATTCCAATGACAATGGGATGCAACACAAACGGACCAACCGCCTGCGCAAGGACGCCCGTGACAAACGGCGCCGCAGCACCGCCAGCACTGCCAAAAGCGGCCATGATGCTCATGCCGGCGACCCGTTCCCGGCGGCTCAGACCGCGCAGCAAAAGGCCCGTGGCTGTTGGGTAGACGGGGCCCAGCAGCAGGCCGACAATGGCCACGGCCACAGCATCGCCAATCACGTTGGGCACGAACCACACGAGCAGTTCAAACACGACCGAGCCGGCAAAGCATCCGTACACGAAGCGACGCGCGCCTATGCTCTGCGCAGGGACCGACAGGGTAAACCGGCCAACTGTGATGCCCGCCCAGAAACCCGCCGTGATGTAGCCCACGGCCGGTTCCGTGCCGCCGCGCACAGCCATCAAAAAGGACGTCACCCAGCCGGCAATGCTGACCTCGGCGCCCTGGTAGGTAAAGAGGAAGAGGGCGCCGAGCAGGACGACGCGGGCGGCCGGTGCCGTCATCATATCGTGCAGCCGTGAGCGCGCCAGGGCAACCCGCGAGCTGTCTGGTGACCCAAAGACACGAGAGTGAACCGTTTGTGGCTGTGTCTGTGACTCTGACCCTGGCTGTGTATGCGGCTCCTGCACAGCGGCCGCGAGGTCGGCGAGTTCCACGGACGACGAGTCCGCGCGTGCTGCCGCTGCCGCCGCCGCTTCCGCCTCGGCTGCTTCGCCCGTATCTCTCTCGTAACCCGCAAAGCTCCAGGACGCCATGACGGCCGTGAAGACGCAGAGCGAAAAGGGCAAAAAGTAGAACCGCCCATACACAGAGGCCGACGTGTTGCTGGGCGCCGTCGCGCCGTCGGCCGTGCCGCCCGAAGCCGCCACGGCAATCGACGTGGCAATCAGCGGTCCTGCAACGCCGCCAATACCGTACGACCCGTGCATCACGCCAAACGCGCCGGCGCTCTGCTGAAGGCCGGCGCAGAAGGAGCTGTCAATGGCCAGGTTCATGGCCTCGCCCAGACCGACAAAGAAGAATCCAACCACCACCGCCGCAAACGGCGCCGCCATGGTCAGCATGGGAATGTAGCCGGCCGCCATGAGCGTCTGCGCGACCAGGAGCGTCCGCGCAGAACCCCATCGCTGCTTCATCCGGCCGGACACCGTCGCCGCCACGATCGATCCCACAGCGCTGCCGACAAAGATCAGCGACACTGTGCCGTAGCCAATGCCATAGTGTCGCTCAATGTACGGCAGCAGCGGACCGTTGGCACTGTCGTTGAGCCCGTCGGCCAGGTTGATCAGGATGCCCGACGCCATGCGAAACATGTTCTTGCGCGGGCGCCAGACGCTCTGCAGGATTTCCACGGGTACTTCGTGTGGCGGCGACGGCGATGCCGGCCCCTCTTGTCCCGAGGCTGGTGACGGCGAAGTAGGCACTCTCTCAATGTCATCATCGGCCGGTCGCGGAACAATGCCGTCTCGCGACAGCGTCTTGGCCGGTTGTGCCGGCATGGGAGATGGTGGCAGGGCCGCCGTCGAGACGCCAGAAGCCGAAGCCTTGGAGCTCGACTCGATCTGCACGAGAGAGAGCATATTGGTGTGTTGTTGGGCTCCAGGAAGTGTACGTAGGTATGCAAAAAGAAAATTGCAATAGGTAGACAGTTGGTTAAGGTTGGGAAGAGATTTAAATTGAGTTTATGGGACAAGTTGAAAGGGTAAGTAAAAGAATTAGGTTTATGGCAAGAATCTCGTCAAAGGGGGATGCGAGACGTATCTCTAGAAAATAACCTGCTTTTTTTTTCTTTTTGTTCGCTAGGTCGAGCGTAAGGAAGAGCGTAAACCCAAAACGATGATAGCACTGCAAGCAGTCTGGCGAGAGGTTTAAATATCGTACCTTTTAAAACGAGGTTGGTGGATTATAAATACAAACTTGTAGAGTCTAGGCCTTTTGTCTTTCCTCGCCATACATCCCCTCACACACTGCATTTCTTTCTTGCATCGTGGTCGGGAGAGTCATACGGCATCTGGCAATGGAATCTCTCAAAAACTAATAAAAAGCCTGCATTTCTCGTCACGGGTCGTGGTTGTGTGTTGCAGGTAATATAACTGCCACGAGATGTAGGTAGTTTCGCAGACAGTGTACCAAAAAAACCCTGGGCGGACTTTCCGTATTTGGGTAAAACAAGTACACGTACACCGTACCCGATACGCCTCAACTTCGGCAGAATTAGCGGAAGGTGCGCTTTTCGGGCCGTCATCCCAGTTCGGATTGCCCCGCCTTTTAAACTCCGTGAACGGCAAGTGCAAAAGGTGTGGCGGTGGATTGGGCTCTTTTGATTCTTTGGCGGAACGGCTACACGGCAGGGTCGTTGCTAGCATGGCTGGTTTATTGTCCATCCATGATCAAAGCGGCACAACTGGCCAAGATAAGTGGTTACATGGGGCACATCAAGGATCCTCTGGTCATGGTCACGATGGAGAGACAAAGGTCCGCAAGGGAAAAAATTGACTATTTTGAAAATATAAGAACTGGGGGTTGTAATGTTGCGAATTAGCTGCTTGTAAACTAAAGCAACCTAACATCAGTGCCGCCTACCTACCTGCTCTCCCGCAGCCGCATGATCGGCGATCGGCTTCGTCAAGTGCCGGTTTCGTGGGGTACAAAGTAGAAAATCAGCTTATCAGCTGCCGCAGATAGATGGAACATGGGGACATGGGGGACTTTTCCCGACTGCTCAATCGCTTGAGCTTCTGAAATACTGACCTGATGGCACCGTCAAGTAAACAGAATTATTATGGAATCCACTAGATAGAAAACTAGGTATCAAACAAAATATCAATCCGGACAAAAATGGAATATTAAAGAAATCCATTACAAAATTGAGCGACACTACCATATTATTTTTTTTTGTTCTTCATTTGGCATCCCCAGAAATGCCCCAATCCACCGCCAAAAAACTAGTTGTGCTTCTTTCCCTGGATTTCTTCCGTGAGCACGGGCTTGTACTCATCGACAGCACCCCACCACGACAGGGCGAGCGTCACGGCCATGACGCCGACCACGACACCCGAGCTCACATTGGTGCTCGGGTAGACGTTCCACGCCCACTCCTGCGCAGCCCACAGGCCATACTGCACGACAGGGTGGACGCCGCTGCGCCACAGCAGATACGGCGTCGTCCATGCCAGGTAGGCGTAGAACTGGTAGTGCAGCGAGCGCGCCGTGAGCAGGCCAATAAGGTTGGCCGTCAGCACGGTGGTCATGACGTACTGGGGCGTGGCGGCGTAGTGGCTCAGGTTGTGCTCGTCAATGTAAGAAAAGGGGCCCTTGGTCACCGTGCGCATCGGGTCGGCGAGCATGGCGGCGATGATGGAGCCCATGGTCGGGAACTTGGGCGCAGCGGGACGCAGCCAGCGCGTGGCGGCAAAGACGAGCAGCAGCGTGGCGTGGACGGCGAGCAGGCCGAGGGCAAACTCCTTGCTGAGAAAGACGTCCTCGCCGACAAAGCGCCAGTTGACCGTCCACTTGAACAGGAACTGGCGCGTGAGCTGAAAGGCGCGGCTGAGGTAGCCGGGCGTGTTGGCGACAAGGAAGGGCAGGCCCAGGATGACCTGGATCTGGGCGAGCATGGTTGCAACGGAAAAGGCGCCAGCGTAGCCACGGGCAAACACGAGCGTAACGCCGATGCCGGGCAGTGTCAGCAGCAGGGACATCTTGGTGCCGAGGCCAAAGCTAAAGAGCAGCATGCCGAGCGTCCAGAGGCGGCGCTGCATGAGGAAGATGGCGCCCCAGAAAAAGAAGACGGCAAAGCCATCGTTGAAGCAGCGCAGGATAAAGATGCTGTGCAGGCGCTTCGAGAGGACAAGAAGAGGGAAGACGTATGGAGGTGCCTGTTGCGTAGGTAGATTTGGTGTCGTTTGTTAGCAATGAAGATGTACAGCAGATGAACGCATAAACGCATAACCAGCTCCCTCTCTCTCTCTCCACATACCCCTGCCCGCCAGTAGCATGCCATGACAAAAGCCAGCGTGGCCAGGTAGAGGACCATAAAGGCAGCCTGCGCAACAACAATGTCGCGGCCCTCGTCGGTCATCTTGTACAGCACGGCGTAGATGTAGACGTGGGCACCGGGGTAGACCAGGGGTCCCGTGCCGCCATACATCTTGGTGTAGTCGCGCTCGCCGTTGAGAAACTGCGCGACCTGCTCCATGTATGCGTTCCAGTCAATCTCCGTGTACGGCACGCGCAGCAGGATGGCCACGCACAGCAGCACGTCGAGCGAGAAGAACCAGCCGGGCAGGTGCTCCGACAGCTTGTCGCGCCGGCACAGCACGTTCTGGACATAGCCCACAATCGACGTTGCGGCCGGCGCGGGGGTCGCCGTCTCGGCTGTTTCGACCGCGGCCGTTGTCCCCTCTGACTTTGCCATGGTTTGGGTGTGTTGTGCTCGTGTGATTGTCGGTGAACAGTCGCGACAAATTGGCAAAGAAGCAAACGACTGAGCTTCTTCGTGTCAGGAAGGAGCAGAAAGGAGCAGAAAAAAATAAAAACAGGCAGGCGCACGGCAACTGCACAGGTCGGCCTGTATATCCCTCAACAATTAGTACAGAGCACGGAGTATGGGCAAATTTCGGGCACAGCGTAGGTATTATTACACCGTGTTCCCACGCGGTTTTTAGTAGGCCGAAATAGCTATATAAAAGTGGGTCCTTGTGCAGAAGACAGGTTAGTGATTTTGTGATTTTGTGATTGTTCAGAACAGCACCGTTGCAGTGGCCACTATGGCTTCATCCCTGCCACCGCGGAAGCAGAGCCTCAAACTTGAGAAGGTCCCGGAAAGCCCAGCACCAAAATATGTTTTTACGGAGTGCTTGTATCACTTTACGTCTCTTTGCTGGGCCGCCTGGACGGGTGAACCAGCTACCAGGTAGGTACTGACCTACCTAAAATGAATAGCCCCAACCCACATCCTCTGTATTTTGCAGCGTGCTTGCCTACTCCGTATGTAATTCCCGCTGTTGCTCCACTGCTATTTTTTCTCCTGCAAAACTTCACTCACCAGCTCAAGCACCCGCTGGGCACACCCATACGACCCTTGGTATCCCCAGCCGGCGTGGCCATAGTTGTGCACTACCCAAACACGTTCGTCCTTTTGTGGCACGCTCATCTGTTCCTTCTCGATGCGGACACCGCCTTCGCGGTACGGCCGCAGCCCGACGCCGTGTCGAACAATGTCGAGATCGGCCGCCGTCTTGCCGGCTGCTCTGAGCTGCGGCTGGACGGCTGCGATGCGCGCCAGCAGCCGCGACGCCGTGTTGGCATCGGGCTGGCTCGACCAGTTGCCCAACTGGTACGTCCCGCCAATGATCGTGCCGCCGCCGCTCGCCCGCTGCATCGAGTAAATCATCTCGCGGTCGCCGCCGTCCTCGGCGAACTCGTCCACGGCCACCATCTGGCTCAGCTCGTCGCGGATCAGCACCGTCTGGCCCCGGATCGGCTGCATCGCCTCGTCCATGACGCCCCCGAGCCGTCGTGCCAGCAGTCCCGTGCAGTTGACAATGACGAGCGGTCGCT
The DNA here is from genome assembly GCA_020002355.1 of Intubia oerlemansii. Classification (NCBI taxonomy): domain Eukaryota; kingdom Fungi; phylum Ascomycota; class Sordariomycetes; order Ophiostomatales; family Ophiostomataceae; genus Intubia; species Intubia oerlemansii. The sequence goes on from JAGKRZ010000451.1 coordinate 6,822, forward strand.
CGTCGTTTGCTGATGGAGAAGCGCTGTAGTTGGCCGCGTCGGTCACGTGATGGAGCTCGGCGCGCCGGACGACGACGCCCTGGGCGCGGCACTGGCCGAGCAGCCACGGAAGATAGAGCGCCGTGTTGATGCAGACCGACGTGAACGTTGTGGCCGAGATGTAGCCCGGCGGCACCTGGTCCTTGGGCAAGTGCTTATAGTCGTCGAGAACAGAGGCATACCATGGCTCCATATCAAAGAGAGGATCGCCTTCGCCGGGGACTGGTTCCTTTTTGCGGTACAACAGAGCCTCTGCATAAAGTCAGCCTGGCACTCGGAGTTACCGTAGTGTTATCGTCTGCTGCAGTGCAACAGACACGGCACATACCCTGAAAGTGAATGCCAGTTTCCGGCACATCTGTGGCCAGACGCTTCAGCTCCGGCCATGTGTCACGCTCCCAGCGAATGTGTTCTCCCGAATTCATCCTACTATGTCAGGAAGAAAGTCCATGCACAATGTCTCTCCTTAATAGGCGCACACTCCCAGAAATGTACTCACGGTAAAAAGTTAGCACCGGCCCATGGAGACGTGTAGTCAATGTCATAGTCGCCCGGCATATGCCTTGCCACGAGAGTGACTGTATTCGCCTTATCACGAGATAGAAGAAGCGCCGACGTCAGGCCAGAGACGCCCCCCCTGCGTTTTGTCAGTGCAAAAACGAACGAATCAATAAACTCTGAGCTGCATCACTCACCCAATGACAACAATGTTCGCCATGGCTCTTTTGCGACTTGATACCATTCAAAGCGTTGGTGATGAGATGAGGTCAGGCCAGAGGTTGCCAAGTGATAAAGATACGAATGAATGGCTTACTACCGGTACTAATGGGCGGGGTACTGTTATAACCAGTGACCATTACAGGCAATACGCCCTGGGTACATGTATCAATAAAGTTTCCAAATTCAAGTGTCGTGTCTGTCATAACTGTCACAATAGTGATATAAAGTTGTTGCACACAGCATGAGCTTGTGCGAGTAAGTGAGCAACTTCACAGCAGAACCTGGCTTACGATGTCATTTGCCCAACCAAAAAAAAGTATAAATATCCAACGGGGTTTTTTGCTTCTCGTGAGCTTCTGCCCCTAAATAAAACTGCAAACACACATTCTTTTCTTGAAAAAACACTCGATACGACAACTTTTAATAAAAAAAGCAGAACATCGTCAACATGAAGACCACTTTCGAGACCTCGGGCCTTGCCGACTATCGGCACCCAGTTATCCCTCGTCTGCCGCCCAGAAAACCTGAACTGCCCCGTCCGCCCACGCCAGGCTCCGTGTAAAGCTTGGCGCAGGACCTAACTTGCCTTTGTTGGAAAAATAGTTTCAGCTCCCGTCATGGGGCATGTTGGTAATTTCCATGGTTTTAATTTTTTTTCTTTACTGCCTGAGTACGGCGGGTGTTTTTTTATTTGGCCTTTAAATTTAGCTTTATTTCTTCCTTTAATTCTAGAAAAAAATAAAAGAAAATAAATAGGTACTTCTAATAAAAACTGGAACTGACTGTTGGTTGATTTTTTTTTGTTTCTATAGGTACTCAGGTTCTTCCTTTTTTTTTAAAAAAAAAAAAAAAAAAAAACACGAGGTAGCACATCACAGAGAATAGATTAAGGTTATCAGAGTCCCAAGTTCCATATTCAAACAGCCCGGTGTCTGTATAGGCAAGTATCCAACCATGGATGAGTTCTATTCAAAAGAGTCTTTCACGTGCTGTTATATAAAATGAAAAGTTTGCCGAATGCAAGCAGACGAACAACAACAAAAAAAAAAAAAAGAAAGACACTCTACCCCGAAAGAAATGACCATCTAATAGGTGCGTAATGTCGGTAGCTATATAAGAAGGGTAGATTTGTGTAGCACACACCTCTCCCGCCGTCTACTGCTTTTGCGACTTGACGGCTTCCAGCAGCGCGGCCGGCGCTTCCTGCCGGTAGCCCTTGGGGTTGTTGCTGACCCATCGCCAAAAGTCGGTGCAGGCATCCTCCATGGCCAGCTCCGTCTTCCAGTGCAGCTCCTCGTTGGCCAGTGCCGGGTTGGCCGTGAGGTCGAGCACGTCGCCCTCCCGCCGGGGCACCACTTCGTACGGCATCTCGCGGCCGACCACAGCGTTGAAGGCCTTGATCATCTCAAACACGGTGCTGCCGCGTCCAGAGCCCAGGTTCCACGTCTTGAGGCCGGGGCGCTTCTCGCGCAGGTACGCCAGCGCTGCCAGGTGGCCGCGGGCCAGGTCGAGGATGTGGATGTAGTCGCGGATGGCAGTGCCGTCGCGCGAAGCGTAGTCGTCGCCAAAGACGAGCAGCTTGTCGCGCTCGCCCGTGGCGACCTTGCCCAGCAGCGGCAGCAGGTTGTACGGCACGCCCTGCGGGTCCTCGCCCATGATGCCCGTCGGGTGAGCGCCGACGGGGTTGAAGTAGCGCAGCAGCGCGCCGTTCCATTTCTCCTCGGGTGCGCCGTTCTTCTTGGCATTCTTGCGCTGCGCCTCCACGGCGTCGCTGATGACCTGCTCGATCATCAGCTTGGTGCGGCCGTACGTGTTGGTCGGCCCTGTCGGGCACTGCTCCGGGATGGGGATCATGTTGGGGAAGCGTGTCGCATCGCCGTAGACGGTCGCTGACGACGAAAAGACAATGTTGGAGACGCCGTGGCGCTCCATGACACGCAGAAGCGTGATGCTGCCGCCCACGTTGACGCGGTAGTACTCGAGCGGGATCTCGCCCGACTCGCCGACAGCCTTGAGCGCCGCAAAATGGATCACGCTGTCGATCGCCGGATGCGCCTTGAATACAGCTTCCAGCGCCGCCTCGTCCGTCACGTCAATCTTGTGGAACGCCGGGCGACGGCCGCAGATGAGCTCGATGCGGTCCAGCGCCACCTCGGACGAGTTGTACAGGTTGTCCACAACCACCACATCGTAGCCGTTTTCCAGGAGCGCAAGAGATGTGTGAGAGCCAATATAGCCCGTGCCACTGAAATGGTCAGCCTTTGTCCATTTACGTTTTTTTTTGTTTGCTTTGTGTGCTTGCTTTGTCTTCAGAACCCCCTTTTTTCATCTCTTTCATTGCTCTGAGCTTTCTTTTCCTTTTCTTTTCCTTTTCTTTTTTCAACCCTTTCTTCCACCTCCATCTCATCCTTCTTTCACCCGTCTTTTCGATTTTCTCGTCTTACCCTGTCACAAGCACAGTACCGACAGCCATAACTGCTGTGTAAGATTTGCCGCGGGGAGCAAATATGCAAGAAGGTGAGAATGCGGGGAGGATGCGGAGAAAGAAAAGGGCTGTAGGTATGGCGGACGTGTAGGTAAGAGAGGTTGCTGTAGGAAATAGGAAATAGGAAATAGTAAAGAGGTAATAGGTGATGTGAAGGAAGCAAAAGACTTGGGAGCGGCGATAGCAAGGACCCTAGGTAATAAGCAGGATGATGCGACCGTGTGTTGCTGACCACATATCTGTATGGAACCAAATGGACACAAGGCGGGAACGACAGCACAGCAAGAAAAAAAAAGGACGACAAGTACGAGTAAGGAAGGTACAATCAACGGCGCAACCGCGGGGGTTCCGCCTTGCCACCAGCCCGCTTTTTGCGGAAGCTACGGTCATGGCGCGCGAAGCTTGCTTTGACGGCGCGGCGCTTCGCTGCAATTCACGCCTGCTTTGGTGCCTTGTGTTTCGGGCTCGTCAAAGTACACACGAGCTGACGATGCATGTGAAGGGATCGGATGTCGTCGATCAAAAAAAGGGTATGTCCTCTGAGTCCTTTCTCTTCACAGCACTTCCGTTTGTTTGGAAATCACGTGTTTTCCGCGCAACTTCCTATTGTGGCTATTTTAAGATTCATCGCCACTGTTTGTTCGCTCCTTCCGTTTGTGAATCGAACAAAGCGCCTTTCCTTTGTCGCAGAATGCGGGTATGCAGTTGCGGCCGTGCGTGCTTGTACGGAGTAGAGCAGACGGATGCACAACCTGGCGGGGCTGTGGCGTGCGGCGGGCAGCAGAAAAGAGGAACAACCAAAAAGTTTACTCCCGCAGCACACCCGCGCAAGGGAGAGACGAACGTGGGGCCCCAGCCAGTTGATCAATTCTGCGGCAAAAAAAAGGACGGAGACCCGTTGTACAATTTATGTGAGAGAGAGCCAGCGAGGGACAGAGCAAAATCGCGTTGGGCCGCGCCCCATTTAATTGAAATTAAATAAAATGGCGAAATTAATTAAAAAAATAAACGCGGACAGGAAGTCGCCAGGGCAGAAAAGAAAACAGAAACAGCAGGAGCTGCCGGTCTCACCTTCCCGTTCATCGGCCCCCAGCCATCCCGGCAGCGAAAAACAACAGAAGCAGCACGGAGAAGTACCAGCAATTCCGCCTGCAGAAGCAGACGGGAGACAATCTGCATCGCCAATTTAGCCCATCGATCGTCTTCACCCAACCGGGCGTCCGACGCGATACAAGCCACTGCAACGCACGGTCGCCGCAGCGCTGCCCAACGACCATCCAAACAGCGCATCACTTTGCCATTGTTTGACAGTTGTCTTTGTTGTCTTTGGCCCCCCTCCTCTCAGCCACTGTGCTCTTTGGCCGTTGCCTTTGGCGCTCTGTTTTGATTCGACAATCTCTATTTTTTTTACGCTGTTTCGTCCATCGGTAGATTCTATCCAGGGTTCATCGTCTTTGTTTTCTTGGTGCATGCCGTTTCCGGGCAATCAAAACACAAAGAGCGGCGACGAGCGTAGCCAGGAACAACGCGCGCGCGCGGCTGCACCCTTCCAAAACGGCTGCCAGCCGTCGACGCGCTCATTGTCGCATTTGCTGTCGACGGCGAGGCAACTGACAGGTTGATATTTCCACACGGAAGCTTTTTTTCTTTTTTTTTTTTCCTCTTCTGGGTCAATTCTCCATCCTGCATCTCGCAGACATTGTTCACGTTATCCACACACGTTCACCGCTTTTCGCGCATCGCAACACCGCATCTTCACGAGAAGATCTTTTTTTTTCGCATCCAAATCAACAAACAAAAATCAGCTTCACCGAGATATCGAGATACAACTATACCACGATACCACTCTGTTTAGAGCTTCGACATGCCCCCTAGACGGACACCGCGTGCGTCGTCGTCGAGCCGCCTGTTCGACGGTAGCTCCGAGGCCGGCGGCCCGCTCGACAATGCTTCGGTCCAATCTGTCCACACCGCCGCTGCTCGCGGCATGTCTCCAGGACCGGCCAAGTACAGCTCGGCCTACGGCTCGCCACCGACCATTGTGCCGACGCGCCAGAACGTCGCGCGCCAGCGGTACAACTTCACCAGCGCCCTCAGCCAGGTCGTCGACTCGGTCGAGCAGGACAATGCAAATGACGCCCGTGAACGCGCTGCGCGCGAAGCTGAGCAGCAGCGTCGGCGTCGGCAGCCCGGCAGCGTGCAGCCTCCTTCGCATCCACAAGCAGAACCGGCGGCGGCTAATGACTCGTCCATTCTGAGCGAAGAGCCATCTGATTCGGTTGAGTTTGTACAAGAGCGTCAAGATCGCACAGACAGAAGTGAGTATTCCTCTTGTGAGCCGGCCTCTTAACATGATCGTTCATTTGGCTAACCGGATAGGCCGTCGTTCTGCATCCCGCGCATTGAGAAAAGAGCAAAGTCAGCAGCAGCAGCAACAACAACAGCAGCAGCAGCAGCAGCAGCAGCAGCATGCTGAATCTCTCCCTCCCCTTCCCGACTTTGACGAGGCTGAACAGGTGTTTATTGATGCCCAAATCCTCACTCCTATTCTCGCCGCGCAAACTCCTCGGCCGACGGAAACTGCCAACGGTGTCGTCAACAAGTCGTCTAATATCCTCCAAAGCATTCTCAACTCTGCGCGCGGTAAGTCTGCTGCCCGCGAACCCCCAAATGACGAGGCCATCCAGAAGGCGTATCCTCAGTACGAATTCATCAACCCACGGCCTGATCTTCTTCCCGAGACGACAACGACAACAACGACGACGACTACCGATGAGAACGCCGAGCCCGACGATGGCCGTCGCCGGCAAGCACGTGGCGGCAAGCCTACCGACACGGCAGCCAAGGCGGTTCACATTGACGCGCCAGCAGTATCGTCGACGCCCATCGCATCGGCACGCAGTGCATTGCGGTCTATCAAATCGCGCATTGCAACGCCTGCGCTTGGCCTGCGCAACCGGCGGAGCCTGTTTAGAGTGACACGCGACCCGAGCCAGGACGAGCTCGCGGCTAACAACGGCGAGCACGAATCCACCGTCTCAGCACAGAGCCTGCTCGGCCGCAAGCGCACGACACAGACGCAAGCCAAGATCTTGACCACAGGGACAGAGAGCCATGAAGCTGGCAAGGGAACGCAGGACGTACAGGACGCGCAGGAGGCACGGGAGGCGCGCCTATCAACGGCTCCCACAGAGGCGTCAAACACGCCTGTAAAGGTGACGCAGCAGGCCGTTTCTCCCAACTCCTCTTGGTGGAGCCGTCTTTGGACTCTCGCCGAGGTGTCCAAGGTGCTCTCCATGGCCATTACCGTCTTTGTTCTCGGTGCTGTGGCGCTGCGTGTTTTTGTTGTCACAACATCGCCTCCCGAGCTGTACGAGGGATACCGTGTCGACAACCGTCTGCGGTGGTATGGCAGCGACTGGCGTAGCAATCTTCGACAGCTGGTGCCGTCCGCAGTTGTACACCCGCTGGGCGCCATTAGCGACGACGAGTTTTCACGCATGAATCGACTGATCTTGGGCTATACCAACGACATTGCGCATTTGCGCCATGCCGACCGGGTGCACAGCGCCGCTCTAGAGCGCATCGACAGAATCTTGCCGTCTGTTGTGCAGATGGAGCTCGATCACAACAAGCGGCCCGTGATTACTCAGGAGTTTTGGCACGCCCTCAAGGCGACCATTAACGCTGACCGCGACATCTACACCATTCTCTGGGAGAAGAACGGATCCATCGCCTTGTCAGATATCCAGTGGAATGCGATTAAGTACCGGTTGCAGGGATCGGGACTGCTGCCGCAGGACCCCAACGCCAAGGCTCTCTCCGTGGCCGATGTCGAGCAGATCTCAGAGTCAACGCTGACAAAGTCATGGGAGTCGTGGCTTCGCCAGAACGAGCGCAAGGTCAAGGACATGCTATTCAACAAGGCGGATTTCCCATCGCACAACAAGCCGCACCAGGAGGCGACCCCAGCGCCGCTCGACTACAACAGAGTGATGAACGAGCTGCTGGCTCATGACCGGATCAAGGAGCTGTCAAAGTCGGTGGCAGCGTCAACGACGGCCCAGAGCATTCTGGTCCCTCGCGAGGAGTTTTTGGCGACGCTCAAAGAACAGCTTCATCACCACCGGGTCGATGTCCAGGGTGACTTTGCCGATGTTCGGGTGCAGCTCGAAAAGGCGCAAGCCTTGGCCAAGGCGGCTATGGAAAAGATAAAGTCTTTGCCGTCGCCGACACCGGGCAGCAGCAGTGACGAGATGACCAAGCGCGAGATGACGTCGCTGGTGGACCAACTGGTGCGCAAGAGCATCAGCGATGCGCAGCTCGAGTCGCTGGCGCGCTCCAAGATCAAGGGCCACTGGGACAGCACTTTGAGCACTCAGGTCAACTTTTTCACGCGCAACTATGGAGCTATCTTTAACCCCATTCTCTCGAGCAACACCTTTTCGCCGGTGGCGCCCAAGTTTTCATGGGTCTCTCCGCCGTTTTACGGACGTCCCAAGGCGGGCTCAACGCGTGGTGCCGCCGTGCTTGAGTCATGGGAAGAGGCGGCCGACTGCTGGTGTGCGGCGATCCCCGAGGTCGACGAGGGCAAGACGGCCGATGCCAAGGTGGCCATCAAGATGGGTATGCGCGTGATTCCCCGGTTCCTGGTTGTCGAGCATATTGCGCCGAGCGCGACTCTGGACCCCGGATCGATGCCGCGCGATCTGGAGATGTGGATTCAGATCACCGACTATGAGCAGCAGCGGCCACTGCAGGACTGGAGCCTGAGCTACTTTGAGGACAACTCGGTTGGCGACGGCAAGAAAGAGCAGGATCTCCTCAACGCCGGATTCATCAAGGTCGGCGTGTTTACCTATGAAGCCAGCAGCACCGGCGGCAGCCAGGTGTTCCGCCTGCCACCCGATCTCGAAGCCCTCGAAGCTGCCACGGATCATGTTATTGTCCGTGCTGTGTCCAACCACGGTAGCAAAGACCATACCTGCTTCTACCGTCTGCGTCTCTACGGCGAACACCACAAGGATATTGTTTTGTAAGGCGGGATATTCCACAATGTCCTCTTTGCCTTTTTATTGCCTTTTTTGTTCTCTTTTTTCTTGCCATTCCTCCCACATACCTCTTTTTTTTTCACTTCTATGGCGTACGGCACAATACCCCTTGCGAGTTTCATACTGTTTGTTCTTGCACGGACAGCGGGGCGGTCTGTTTCTCATTTTTATGCCTTTTTTGACTTTTTTTATTTTTACATTTTTTTGTTATTTTTTTTTCTTTTTTGCTTTTTTGCTTTTTTGTTAGTGTCGCTTACTTGTTTTCATGTCATCATTTGGTGTTGCTACTTTTTTTCCCTCTGCTGTTTCTCTTTCTCAGTCACTTTGGTGCTGTTATGGCGTGTATGTTGGTCATGTTTTTACGGATGCTTTATGCACGGGCATGTTTTTTGATGGAACGATGCAGTACCTAGCGACTGTATTTCTATGATGTTATTGTACAAAAATGAGAAAAAAGATAACGTGTTCCCAAGCAACTGCAATTAGAATGGAAGCTGTGACCAAATGCAAAAAAAGGATAACTCCGGTGATCTTGTAAAAGATCATTCCGCGCGGGACTCGAACCCGCAGCCTCAAGATTAGAAGTCTTGCGCGCTACCATTGCGCCAGCGGAACTGGATGATGTTCTTCTCGCCTACTACCTATAGCTTATGTAAGGACTCACCATCACGTGAAGCAGAGGCTTTAGCAAAAACTTGGAATGGCACTTGCGCCGAGCACAAGCTGCGTGCGCAACAAAGGGAAATTTTTTTATTTTGGTTTGTATAGGTTACGTAGTCATGGGCGGGAAAAAAATTAGTTTTGAATATAAGGCATCGAAATATTCTAGAAAACAAAATTAGGTCGTCGGCTATGTACGCCGTACGGCGTACGGAGTAGAGCATCGAGGCTGAAGCTGATGCCTAGCGCTGGTCGGTGCTAGCCTTGTCGACCGTTGCAGCCCATTTTAGTTCTGGGCGCTAAATATGGGGCTCTAGCCGCGTATACAATCTCTGATTGGCCGCCTTGCGCCCAGATCTGGCACTTACACGATCTAAGGAATGATCCATGATACAGCTTCAATATTGCATCCTCTGCGATCTGGAGCTACGTACGCGTACTCCGTGGAGTTGTGTGTTTTGTTTTGTTTTGTTTTTTTTTTCTTTTTTGTTTTGTGCCTTTTTTTATGTTCTCAATTTTCACTCTTAGTATGGTCTAGCGTTCAGCTATCACAGCCCTAATGGCCACTCACAGACCAAAAGGATATTTGAATAAATAGCCACCACCTCAAGTAACGGCCTTTTTTTTTTGTGTGTGTGTGTCCTTCCCCCGTCGTCTCTTTCCTCTCCTTGGGCAGGTTCTTCCCTCTTTCTTCTCGCAAACATACCTTCTCTCTCTTCAACAATCTCAACCTTGAGAAAAAAATCTGCTTCCTTGCAACGATCTTTGCATCCTTTGCGACTTTTCAGACCTTTCGAACATACCTATCTCTCGTTTTCACCACAAAAACCGTCAAAATGGGTATCTTCGACAAGCTCTCCAAGGGAAGTGCGGACGACAAGGCGCTGGTGCGGCCAAAGGACGAGCCCAGGAAGCAACAGTTCTCGGCCGAGGCCCTGGCGCAGATGCCCGACGTGTCGACTCAGGAGGGCCTGGCCAAGATCAAGAAGACGCCGATCCGGAGACTGGACGCTGCCAAGTTCCAGGACTTGAAGGTCAACGATGGCAACGAAGCCGACGACGAGGCCAACAAGAAACCCAAGAGCAAGGCGGCCACGGTGCTCGGAAAGCTGACCGACAAGATGCCTTCGCTGCCCGGCGAGGCTGCCAAGAAGAAGACGGCGGCGGACAACGCCAAGCGCGAGGCAGCTCGCAAGGCGCGCCAGGCCGAGCGCAAGGCTGCGCACGAGGAGGCCCGTGCCCGCGAGCGCGCTGCCGAGGAGGAGGCCATCGCCAACGGCCAGGCGCCTCCGTCGGCCAGCGACCCGTTCCTCAGCGGCCAGTCGCTGCTCGGCGCCGGCCCCAAGGGCCCCGTCGGTATGCCTTCTGTCGAGATCGGCGACGCCACGAGCAACGGCGCCGCCGGCTACGCTGAGCCGAACCCGATCGAGACGCGCAAGAAGGAGTACCAGGCGCGCCTCCCGCCCCCCGACGACGAGGGCCGCGCGCCCGAGGTCAAGTCCGGCAGCGGCTATGAGACGACGCACCGCTACGTCATCGAGCGCAAGCCCAAGCAGCGCAAGATGCCCGAGCTCCGCCAGTCGGGCCCTCCCATCGACGTGTCGAGCATGTTTGGACAGCTCGAGGCCGATGCCGCCAAGGCCAAGGCGCGCAACGCCAAGGTCAGCGATGCCGACCAGCTCGCCAATCTCAAGAAGGCCTGCGCTGCCGTTGCCACATCGGCTGCCGGTCCTTCTGCCGGTCCTTCTACCGGTCCTGCCGCTCGCGAGCCCCTTCTCGTCGACGACGAAGCCTACTTTGCCGACGGCGAGCATGCCAACGAGGAGGCTCCGGCTGCCGGTTCTCCCGGTGCTGCCTCCGCGGCCGCCGGTACCTCGTCTGGCTCGTCTGGCGCGCCCGACTCTCCCTTCTCGGCCCAAGCTGTTGGCAGCGGCAACGAGTCGCCTCTGGAGCCCGTGTCGTCCAACGACGTCGACGACAAGGCTGTCACTAGCCAATAGGCTGCGGACGAGTCCACCACGGCCTAGACTCACGGGAACATGGCGTTTTGAGGTTTGCTCGACAGTGGAGTCTCTTCTAGATTGAGAAGAGGCCCATTTTTTCTGGAGTTTGGTTTCAGGGGAATATCTTGGAAGGACTTTCGTTTTTTTTTTTTTTTTTTTTTTTTTTTTTTTTTTTTTTT